>VSDK01009060.1:68317-86708 GCA_009767595.1 Symbiodinium kawagutii | reverse complement strand
GAGGGTTCTCAAAATAGAGAATTAAAAAATGGTTGGTTTACCAGTATAAATGACTGAACTCTTGGATGAATAGACGGTTCCCAATTTTAAGAACCCCCCACACGAGGTGCAGGTCGAAGAAATTAACTTGTGCAGGTGGATCGTGAACATGAAAGGAAGGACTTGCATGAAATGACGCGCTTTCGCTAGTTGGTTCCTCATGGTAGGCATGATTGGGATGCCACCAGTGATGTACACTTGATATTGAATGATTACCAATGGATTAATCTTTTGAGTTGCTGTTGTGTAAAGAATGCATGTTCGATAAATGACTCGCCACATTTAAAGATACGCCACATATATTCATCGACGGGGTGAGTCAATATTGTGAATAGGGTGGGCATGATTATCATAGTTGGAGTGCATACATTCAATGAGCCATTGTGGGTTTTCGAGCCATATTTGTGTTCCAAAGGGTTAGCATTATGGACCATTGGCAACAAATTGTCTTCCAGTTGATTATTCAAGCGTTGTTAGTCATTCACCAATTGCACAGCCTCTTGTTTGTCGATGCATCATGATTCACTTACCATCCATCGCCGTATTGGTATATCCCCATTTTGATTGGTAATATGATATAATATAATATTAATATAGTAGCTGACAATGATTGTAAACAGTCATACAATATACCTTTGTGCAGCGCAGGAAACACCTGTGCATCGCCTTTGAACTGTTGAGTTTGGAGCCCTGGGTCGGTGAAAGCAGGGCAACAGCCATGGCTGGTGATCGTTGGGCCCATGGGCTCCGCGGAATGATCCATGGAAGTGGCGGTGAGGAAACTTGCGGCAGTTGAGCCTGATGGTTGACTGTTTGTTGATAGATGGTTCAAGTAGTTGATGGTTTTGATAGATGAATATCCAATGATTGTGCACCTGATGATAACAAAAACTTTTTTGGAAGAGTTGATGCTGTTGATTTGGTGCACAGCCATGAGGATCATGAAAGCTTGCAAGAGGGATCTCCATGTGGGAAGCGGAGGAATAGGGTGCTAGGGTGCTTGGTTTGGACCCTGCCATGCACACGTTGGACGACGACAAGGATTGCCCACAATCGTAGCATTAGCAAGAAATAGACCAGTCCATTTTGATAAAGGCCATCGGATTCAGAGAACAACCCCCCAAGTTGAGGTATGGCGCATCTAGAGACACCTATATACATTCAATGCTTCCTGTCAGTAAGATACAGGACAAAGCAGCTCTATGAGATTTAGCGATACCCCTACCATTCACATGAGGGCGTGGAGTCGTATTGACAAGACATCGCTGGAGTTTTTCATAGATTTCAGGTGATTCACCATGAAATATCGGGCAGATTCATGGATCTTCCAGGGTTGCTGCCCCATCATTAACAGTTATTCACCACTAGCCATCATCAACCATTGGCTACTAGCGGTGAATAACCACTCGCTACTAGCCAACAACTTCCTAAAGTGGTTAATAACTAGCCATCATCAACAGTTATTCAACCATTAGCTACAGTACCAGCCACCAACCATCACTGGCTGGTTGTTAACCCCTTTGGGAAGTTGCTTGTCGATCTGTCGATCCCAGGTGTCAACCTCTATGAAGTTTTGAAGCAGAACTCCTTCCGAGGGGTGTCCGAAGCTCAGGGTGAGGCTCATCTTGGTGTTCAGCTGCTCAGGGGAGGGGCTGCGTTTCGATGGACAGAAAACCCTGGGGCGCAAAGGCAGGTTCTCAGCCAGCGGGTTGAGGGCGGTTTAGTGGTGCTTCTTTAGATGGGCTTGTTCAGAAATTTGAACACTTCTAAACTCAGTGGTCGCCTTTTGAACAGGATGTTTTCAGGATCGGCGATGTCAGGGGCACCACTTTGCAGAGGTTCTGGGTATCCTTCATGTATTGACTGATTTGTATGATGAATAGAATGTATTCTAGAAGTATAAGTTCAGTTGCCGCAGGGTACATGGCTCTTACGCTATTCAAAGAAGAATTCAGAATGGATCAACAACGGTCGGGCTCTGATACCCAGAGGGTGCTTTGCTAGTTGAAATGCACAATTTTGGATTTCTCAACCAGCCAAAAGATTGGATTATTCAGCCCACACCATCGCACAAATTGATATCCACAGGAATATTTCATATGCAAAGAATCTATTCCGGAGTGAATAAAGGAATCAGACCCTGGAAATTGTCCTGAAATAACGACTCAACATAGAGACAGCTGCTGGTCTATTTCACCGCCATTTTCTCCCTATCCCAACGAACTGAACTGGGAAGCATGGCTGGGGCCTGATGGACGATGGCTGATGTCAATAAGGCTCCACAGATCCACTGGCTAGCGGGATCTCAGATGATCAATAGCTGGCAAAACCATCAGATGATCAATATGATTAACCAGGTTAGTTTGCCAGAGAGCAACAATGATATTATGTTTACCAGGTTAGTTTGCCACACTTCGTCCATGATCATCATTACACTCTGGCAAACTAACCTGGTTGCGTTGGAAAATCCACCATTTATGCTGGTTTTACCTCTACATATGGTGATTTTTAGCATCCGAGTTAGTTTGCCAGACGGTAGCATGTTCAATAACCACATCGATCATTTCATGATGGTTCAACAGTGATGGTTGCTAATGATGACCACTCTTAGCTCACGCTGATTGCAATTAGAAAATTGAATGGCTAGTGCTTAGTGCTGGGTTACAGATGGTTTGTGATCATCATCGGTAAAGATGGTTAGTAATCATCATGATTGGCTAAAGATGCTGATAACCATAAAGATCACATTAATTATTGGTTAGTCAATGAATGTTATGGCTTTGAAGAATCATATTGTGATAACCATATTTTGATTAGTACCAGGAACATTGTTGCTATCACTAGGATGGGTCCATTGTGGCTGAGCCCATATCAGCATATGGGCGTTTCTCCAAATAGGGGACCCCTTCAATCATCCAATATGAGTCACGCAATAAACCAACCATAACTTTGGGGTCCCATATTTTGAGAAACACCCATCAAGATAATCGTTGTTTAACCATTTTTGTTGGTGATTATCCCCACCTACTAACCATTATAATCCCCAATAGAGCCATATTTACAAATAGCTCCATTATCCCAAAGGATTAATCAACCATCTATTCAACCATTTTCATTAACAATAACTAACTCCAATATCCCAAATGATTAACTAACCATCTATTTAACCATGATAATTAACAATAACTCCAATACTGATTGGCTCAAGGCGTTCCGCAGCTCGAGGTCCATGGCTCTGATCCGAGTGCTGACGGATCAGCTTTTAAAGGCGAGACCGCTGAGACCCCCATTGGCGCTACCCGGCCGGGGACCTACCTGTGCCTTCGCGGGGAATGACAAGAAACCAGGGAAGATGATGGAGATTTTGATGCAACTCATGGCGAATCACCAAGAATCAATCGGCAGGGGGTATACTTGTTTAATATGTATTCTGTATTCATGATTTGTTGCAATGTACACATATAAACATTCCCTAGAATAGGTATATGGTTGTGGGTCAAAATCCCGTACCCCTGGTTCCCCATCATTAACCAGCTCGTTTTCCCTATAATTACTGGTTAGTTTCTCCCCGATTAGTTGGTTGGTTAAAGCCTTGACCCATAGCCGTATATAGCTGGTATATCCCCTTTTTCGTGGCTAGTTATCATCCCCTACAACTAAACCATCATTAAACCAGCTAGTTATTGGTTGGTTAACTGCTTGACCCAGCTCGCCATATGTATCCATAGCGTTCGGATGATCTGTTGCCGTTGGCGGATCTTTGGATCGCTGTTGGGACCTGGCAGTGGCAGCTTCAGCTTTGCACCCCACAGACTCAGCAGATCTCGGAGTATCACTTGGACGTACTCGCAGTCCTCGGAGAAGTCCCCGAGTCACCGAAATGCTTTGGGCTATATATCGATTTTGTTTACCTATCTAGATATGAAACAAAAGTGTATATATATATATCTATATTCATAGTTATTTACACATAATAGAGTGTACTGTTTTGATCATAATTATGTCATGTTTCAGATCAAGTGCTCAACTCCCTCTACTTCTTACTTTGGCCTTCGTGATCCCAGCAGGCCTTGCGCTGCCTCCGAGAGGCGGAAAGTGCACTTCCGGAACTTTGAAAAAGCATGGGACAGATCTGGGTTGATCCAGAAATGGTGTACTCCCAAAATGAGTATGATGGGTAGTAGTGGTTCTGATGGCTATGGTTCTGATGGCTATGTTTCTAATGGCTATGGTTCTAACGGCTATGGTTCTGATGGCTAGTAATAGTGCTTAATACTGGTTTATGATGATTAATGATGGCTATTGAAAGCCCACAGTTCAATCTCAAGGTCTAGCCATTGTTTGGTGGGATAGTAGGTACTGGTTCCACCATTGACAGAAACATTTGGATGTACAGAATCCTGCTGCAAGAACAACTGGCGATTGGGAGCCGTGAAAGGCAGATCTGGGACCACCCTTCCAATGGTTGGGAGTTTGAGCTGGAGCTACTAGGAGACTAATGGCAGAAACAAAGGACTGATAGCAGTTTTCAGCTCATAGAAACAGACTATGACTCAACACCGGACTGGCACACATCAGGGTTGAGTCATCAGAGATATCACATCTCCCGAGCAGCCAAAAGTTTGTTTGTGGGCACCTGGGCGTTCAGAACCACCATAGCTGGCTTCAAGGTGGGAGTGATTACATCACCCACATCAACATTGTGACGAAAATATCTGACTATATTTTCAAGCCCAAATAGTGGTGGATATTTGAATTTGAAACCATCATCCCCAAACTGGTAAGTCCCACTTGCAACACTAGTGATTGTTGAAACCTCCCCTACCATATTGTTGGAAGTTGAAACCTAACATTGGTTTCAACCATTTGTTTACTAATGATTATTACACAACTACTGATTACTGTTAGGATGTTGAACCATTGTTCAAACCTGCCTATGGGCACACCTGGTTGATAATTGCAATCAGTAAAACATCCTGCTTCAACAGATTCATCACCATTGATCTCCGGGGATCTTCCGAAACCCTAGCAACGGCTGGTGGTTTCAAGATCCTGGGATCGAACTCTGCCTAGCCATGATGGCTTCGGGCATGGAGCAACGGTGCCCACCAACCAGGTGCAACTCCCAGCGAATCCCTACGCCAGGCATCAGTGATCCATTGCGACCTCAAGCCCGAGAACATTCTGCTGAGCAGCTGAGCTAGCAACCAGGGGTTGGTAACTCCCTTGTGATCGAACATGGCTATGACTTTACCATTCCTTTGCTGGTGGATTCTTGAGTGGCTGAAGTAAACCATTGCTGTTCAAGATAACCATTCCAGCTATTAATGGCTATTGTCCATGGCAAGTGATCTACATAGCTGGTGGATTCTCCAGCCAGCCTCTTAGATCACCAGAGCCAAGCCAGCAAAGAGTTGTAACCGGCCGGATTGAACAGCCACTGGTTGTGAATTCTGCGCTGGGAAACACCAAGCCTTTCATCGTCACCATCGAACCAGGTGAGAGTTGTGGGGTTTGAAAAGCCTGCTGATTTGTTCTCCGTGGCTCTAAGATGCTCTAAGATGTTCTAAGATGCTCTAAGATCAATTTACGTGGACTTATGCAGTCATTGTAAGGAGGGCCTTCTAATGGGGGCATGGCCTGGACAGTTGTTCCACCAGAATTTGCAGTTGACATCCAAAGCAGGGAATGATGGACAATGATGAGATGTCCGTCAAACAGTTGGCGGAAGCTATCATAGTTGGAACCGGTCTCAACTTGTCGATAAGAGAGTAGTATAATAGTAACTCATGTAACCCATGCTGGGCGAACCATTCCATTTTACGATATCCAAAGACGGCCCCTCTCCAATCCAGTGCTTAGGTTTGTGGGGATTCCCAGTGTTGATTCACTGATGCACATGGAGCGCCTTTCAAAATCCAGCTCTTGCTGCTGGTTGTCGTTTGTCATCTTGCCCCTAGCCCTGCTTCAATGGGATCAATGGTGGTGATCCTTCCAGATGGGAATCCTGACCAACCAACCAACCTGACAACCACCAAAGAACCAACAAACCAACCAGCTAGGGTAGGGAATGGCCGGGAATGGCTGTGGAGTGCACTGGGTCTGTGGCAGGCAACATCCACCACACCAAGATCAAGTTGATCGACTTCGGTTCTGCTTGTTTCGAAAGCCACACCGTGACTTGTCGTGACAGGTGACATCAGGGCAGAAGGGAAATGAGGGAAATTGACTGTTTCGGGCCCGCCATGTGTTGAATGCTGACTACCAAGGTCCCACCTGTTACCCTCCCACCAAAGGTCATCTCATGACTTGAAATCACCAGTTGACAAAGAGGGACCAGCAACTTACGATTCTTCAGCCAGTTGAATAAACACCAAAATTAAGCATCGTGCTCACTTGCGGGGTGGGTATGGTTGCTCAAACTCCATAACAGGAACTATATGCTCCAGGCAACTTATCCCTTGGAGTTCTATTTCCAACTGGTTGGTCAAGCCTGTTGACCAGTGATCCGGTAGTATCCCTTGATGGTTTTTTTCGGAAATTTCAAGGTCCCTCACAAACACACCTGGATTGTTGTCCATGGGCCAGAAAATCACTTGCCTTTTCCGGGTTCATCAGCAGCATCTACAACAAGGGAATTCCGAAGATAGCGAAGCTAGTTGGTGAGTTCAACGGGGTGGGACAGGTGTTGGATCCAAATCTCGCTGACTCGAGCTCCTAGGTCTATCCTTACATCCAGTCGCGCTTCTATCGTTCACCTGAGGCTGGGTTGGTGATGGATGGGTCCAGAGGATGTACCCTGCAACAAGGACGGTCCCGCCATGATGGTTTACATCCTGATTGGACTCAACTTTGGTAGTATCAAAGTTGATAAAATGACAATGTTTTTTCAACCACCAACTAGTTGTTGAACCGGTTTTACCATATGATTGTTGGTTAATACCTCATGCTTTGAACCAGTATCAACCAGAGTTCATCATCGAAGATCCCATGGTTTCCCTATCAGTCAGCAGCTTCGCGTCGCGTCCAAGTCACGTTGCACGCGGCAGCGGTTGGCTCACTCCTTGCCGAACGGCACCCAGGTGCTCTTGGGAGTTCCATACACCAGCGCCATTGACATGTGGAGTGCCTTGGACTTCAGAGTTGGAGCTCGTCGCTATGAATCACTATTTAATATGAATCATATTATATCATATTTAATTGTCTATAATTAAAGGGTTAATAGTTGATTACTATTAATAGATAAAAAGGGTTAATAGTTGATTACTATTAATAGATCAAAAGGGTTAATAGTTGATAGTTAACAATCACTATAACCCCCTATGTGTATATATCTATCAAATTACTATTGCTGCTACAACTAGCCAATACAGCAATATCTATACTTAGTCAATAACATTGACTACATGTTTATCTAATACTACTAATTATCTATGATTAACCCTTTTGAGCCCTTAGTTGCCATTAACCACCAACTGGTTGTTGTTGTTGTAGTAGCAGCAGTGCTAGTAGGAGAAGGAGCAGGTGAGGAGAAGAGATGAGAGAGATGGACAGATGGATCTTGCGATCACTATGCTTCTTATGTGGGTGTTTCTCAAGTCATGCGGATAGCCCTATAGTAGGAAACCAACCACTTGTTTGGGTTCCCTTGTTTGAGAAAGCACCATACCTATGTTTCCTTGTTAAATTATGTAGTGTCGCTCCAGGCGACTCAAACTCACTCACTATATCCAAGCCATAGATCAGTATCCAAAACAGCATTGATTAATCATCATTAACCATTGATTAACAATGCACTCTGTTTCTCTAACGTCGTTTGCCCAGCCGCAGCATTAACTATATCAGCATCATCAACCATTATGAATCACTCGCTTTCTCTAATGTTGTTTGGTTCCCGCACCACCAGTGGCGGCTTGGTATCAAGCACCATCAGCAAGCGCCAGGCTGTAGCCGTCACCGCACCGAGGCTTGGGTTGCATTTGTGCCGAGCTTTTCCTGGGCCTTCCCGTCTTCCCTGGCCATTCGGAGTACGATCAGGCGAGCGGATGAGCGGAGCGGTTGACCTGGGAGATTCATCATCTGGTGGGGGGGTTCAAACATTTTTCTAACGGGGTTATTGTTTGTTAATGATAGGGGATAATGTTGGTGAAATGGTTTGAATAATGGAATTATTGTGGTTTTTACTTTTGGTTGGTGTGATTGTTGGGGATACTAACCAAAAAGAGGGGATATCTCTTCATGGTTCACAATAGGGGATAATAGCCATTTGGCTTGATAGTAGAGGATATCTCCATCCCAATGGTTTATTGTAATTGTAGTGATTAATGATAGGGGATAATAACCCAGAATACTTGGATCATTGTTGGCTAATACATTTAGCTGAACTAATGATAGGCTAATGAGCATCAACATTTGTTGGCGACATTGGTAGCTATAATGGATCATTGTTGAAATATTCTATTAATCATGAATTTGGGTCAATAGCTACCATACTCCGGCCACCACTGCGAATCTTAGCGCTTGACTATCACTTTCGCTGAGGATGATCAACGATGAGGGTTGATAGTTGATAGTGGCTGGTGAAGGGGTAAATCTTGGATAAGGTTGCGTAATGGTTGAAAACGGAAATGGCAAATGTTACAAGACCCATCATCAATCGGGTTCCACTCGATGGTCCATTGCACATGCGGATTGGGCACTGGTCGACTGTTGTGATTCCTTGTTGAACGGAGAAGCAACACCGTGCCAGCAATCTAAATCAGCTTGAGCATGACTGAACATTGTATGCCTTGCTATGCATCAGAATATGTGTGTTTCTCAAAATCATCCTTTATGTGAATCATTTGTAGCAATAAACCATGCATTTTCTGGGCCCCTTATTTTGAGAAACCACATAACCACTATGTGTAGAATCCACTGACCAAGTTGTTGCTCCCGTGGACCCGACAGGGATCACCTACTGGGATCTGGCTGCCAGCTGTTTTGGTTGGTGATGTTGGCACGGTGGATCTTTCACCAGTGACACCTCCCCTGTGGCCACTGGATTCTTCCAATAGCAAGAAACTCTCATGTGGGGGCAGGCCAAGGATAGGATGGTGGTCACGTGTGGTCACATGTGGTCACATATCCCTCTGAAAGGAGCAGTCCAAGATAGTCCAAGTACATCATGAATCATAGGACATCCAAGTGAACCATGGAAGGGTAGATATGGCTGTGGGTCAAAACCCCGTACCCCTGGTTCCCATCATTAACCATTGTTTTCCCTACTATTGTTGCTTAATATTGATGGTTAATATTGAACCATACCCATATGGTCCCTTTAAGCACACCCTGCGGGCTTTACGCTCGGCTCGGGGATCTGCGGGCCAACAAAGAACGAGAACACAGTCTTGGGGCTAACGAGAGCCGGTAGAAAGCAATCTCAACTCCACCACTAATCACTATGTGGACCACTACTGACCAGTAAAGTTAACCACATTGCCATGCAAGCAAGAATCAGAAACATCCAGAAACCACAACACAACCATCATACCATCACACTAAGCCTGAGCCATCAGCAGCGTTGGACATCACGAACCGCCAGGTGTGTCGCTTTTGTGAGGCCGGGCGGCTCGGGGATAGGTAGAACCATGGGCGAACTGAGTGAGGTCGCAATGGCAAGCAATGGAGGGATGGGGATATGGGAGAAATATACGGGAAATCCACTGATTTTTAGCAGGAAATCTGCGAATCTGTGGGACATGGAAGGGAAATCTATAAGAAGTGTCTTGGACATCTATGGGACATCTATGAGAAATGTATATATGGGAAATTATGGAAAATCAACGGAAGTATGATGACCATTGATGACTAATCATGTTGGGAAAGAGCTTATTCTTTGTTTCCCTGGCGATCATAGGGTGGCATCGACACTGATTCCCAGTTGCTTGACACTGTCTCTATTCAGACCTTTGCGGGGTGCTCACTGTCCTTGGCTATGAAGGGTCATTGCATCCGAAAGCAAGGACCCATGTTACATGTTACTCATCGTGCGATACAAGCAAATGTACATATTGTTGCCAGTAGCTCTTTTCATGATATCAAGTGCACCTCGACTATTTGCTGAAGAACCTTAGAAGGGCTTCTTGCCGACATCACCAGGAAGTGATCAACCAGAGAACCAAAAGTAGGTTCCTGGAAACTGGTTCTTGTTTTTTTGGAAGCTGGAGATGTTTTTCGAGGCTAAGATAAGTTAGCACATATTTCTCACAGATTGCCATGGCATTGCTGTGTGTTGATGCACCAAGTTAGCGATTTTGGCAGTGTACCAGTCGTGGAACACCAATGGGTCATTTGGTGGACATCATTTTTTTCACCAGAGCCAGCACGGCAGCTAAATATCGGCCATCATTGTTGGCATCATCAATCAATTGTGGTGCTGCCACGTTCTGTAAGAATTTGCTAGTGGGTGATTTTTAGCGTGTTCTATTTTCCCCAATATTTTGTGATAGTTGGTTTGCTAGCTTGAGCAATATTTTTGTCAAATAAACCAAGATAGTTAAAACATATTTCTTGTCCCAGTATCAAGACTTTCTGGTTGGAACCACAAACTAGTTTGCCCCTTTTCGTTGGGAAAGGTGATCAAAAGCGCAGCACTGGGGACAGCCTCGGGTGGACTGCGGCCTCTCTGAAGCGGGTGATCTGAGTTTCATCTCCAGGTTCAGCATCACAAAATAGTGATATCATTACGTGGCTATGGGTCAATATTAACCAGCAATACTGGGGGATAACCACCAACAACAATAAGGAAAACCATGGTCAATAGTAGGGAACCAGGGGTACAGGGTTTTGAGCCACAGCCATGTGGCTTCCCTGAGTCAGCGAAAATCCATGATTTAGCTGCCTTATACACTTCCGCTCGCAATTCTTGAACCATCAACCAACAGTTAGCCAAGGGATCAGCAGTTTTGGCTCACTTGCTCCTGAAGATCTGGATAATCTGCTCCTCAATCCTCCATTCCTAAGCGCGCCGTTGCCAGGTGCTGAATTTGCCACCCGCCAGCCTGCTGGATGCAGGGCGCAACACCAAGAGATATTTTCGCAAGGCCGGAGGGACCCGAGCATAGGAGAGCATAGCCCATGACAAAGCTGACTTTCTATGACTGGCTGAGCGAGGCCAGGAGCCGGTGGCACAAATATTAGCCCGTAAAAGGCCGTGAAAGGGGGAGCCATTTGCAGCTACCAGGAGGGTTCCAGCCAAATGCTAGATGAGCTAAGAATTCAAAACCGTGTTTGTCAATCATCTCGGTTTTGTGGCCATGATTTTTGATTTATGCAGTTCACATCTGTGATTTGAATTGCAGGCGTTTTTGGTAGGAGTTCAAAAGGTTTTGACATGCCTTGTACTCAAATCTGGGTGAGTCGATAATCAATGGTCATAGAAACATTACAACCAATTGCAGGAATGGCAAAATCAAGGGTGTACAGTGTACTTGTATGACTACTTGTGACAACTTGGCATGCAAATGATGCTCAATGATGGTTGACAATCTATATATCATGTCAAATGATGCATTGTCGTCAAGCGTCGAGTCATGTCCATGATGTGCATCCTAGGTCAATAATGTAATTGTAACAATGTATCGAATAGAGAAAACCAATGTATAATGATAAATGCTGAGTAAATACGGGGTTTTTTACTGACCGAAAGCATTTCATGGTTAACCACTTCTACCCAGCAGTCTAATGTTGGCGAAGAGTTTGGATGAGAACCCCGCGGCGCTCTTTCAACGTGGGGCGCAGGAGGAGTTGAAGCTTCCGGAAGGAGCTGAAGGCGCGACTCTGCCGGTGGCCCGATGAAATTTATGCAGGGTAGACTCATGAGAAGAAGAACAGTAGACTCAGTAAAGTACGAGTCATATCTACTATGGTGGTAGTTGACTATACCTAGTAGCAGTATCTAGAGTATCATTGTCACTAGATGTAACCATAACGAGTTGGATATCTAACTATTGCCCAGCTCGAACTCCAATGTCCAATTCGCTTTGAATGCTCTAAGTGCATGGCCAATTCGCAAGTTGGATCGGTGCATGGTTAAGGGGACACTTGTGCTTTGACACCGGAAAGTGCAAAACCATGATTCATGATCAATAATGATTAGTGATGGTTAATTGATGGTTAATTGATGGTTAATTGATGGTTAATTGATGGTTAATTGATGGTTAATTGATGGTTAATTGATGGTTGATTGATGGTTTAATTGATGGTTAACTGATGGTTAGTTGATGGTTAGTTGATGGTTAATTGAAAAATTAATGATAGCATGCTTCTTTTTGAAAAGAAGACATCGCCGGCTTGCATCACTTGCAATTCGACATTGTTTCTATATGTTTCTACTACTGTTTGGGCATATTTTCAGAAACAAGAGGAAAGACTTAAACAATCCGATCAACTGCATCAGACCAATGCATACATCGTTTTGGTGTTCGAGCATGCGAGGAAACAGCAAAGCAAAAAGACGGCCAACAATGCAAAAGCAACATCAACAACGCCAATCAACATAAACAAACCTGCCACTAACAAAATGATAGTGATCAACATCAAACAACAGCAGCAACAACAACAAGAACACCGACCACAACCTCGATATTTGACAGCAACGAACAGCATTCACAGCCAACAAGAGCCCAAAACAAGAGGAAAAGAATCCACCACAGCCCCAAATCTGCCAAGGAAAAGCATCAACAAGCATCAGCAGCAAACATGCACGAAGCACCCGTGCAGCGATTCTCCCATGTTGTGCCGCGGACGCCAGGCGGTCCATCCACCAGTAGCGCAGACGGAGAGCAGGCTACGACTTGGGGCGAGGGTTGGGGCTTGTTGAGGCTGGTTGGAGCCTGTTGGCTGCAACTTGCTAAGGATGAATAGTCAATTGTAAACACATTCATATGAACTCATCCTGGTTTTAGGCTGTGACTACTTATTTACTAGCTGGAAGATCATCTGAGTTTCAGGCAGGTCCCGGACGGTCATCACTTTGCCCGCCTCCCCGGACAGTTGGTTGTCGTTTCACCCATGGTGCAGCTCCCAGAAGTGGGAGTTTCCTCATTAAGAAGGTTATTCATTATTGGACGGTGAGTGTAGGTACCACCATGGCAAGCTCGACGTACCTAATCATGGTCGTTGATCAATTCGTCCGTACATTGATTTAGATATACCAATATACAATATACAATATATGATCTATTCATGATGGTTGATAATCTATTAAGACCAAGTATCATTTGCTAACCACAATAGTCATTAAGCATCCTCAACAATCACTCACAATTATGGACCATTGTTCAATCCTGAATACCCATTTGGCGGTTTTGATAATTTGTTCTGTTCCCAAATATTTGGGACGGTTGGTTCAGTAGTAAATTCTCAGAGGGCTTGAAACCTACCACTTCACCATTATTGGCCATTGTGAATTCACCATGAGATTTTTACCATGGCTCACCATTGTCAACACGTCTCAACCACAATTCGTCGCAGGAATTTGCCACTCATTTGCTTGGTCGAAACCTGGCACCACTGGGGTTCACAACCTATGGACCCACAGTGACCCACATGGCCATTTTGCTTCATCCCACGTGCTGCCAACAGTGCCCCAGGAGCTTCAGTCCTTAGACCCCAACGCGCAAGATCAACGGCCCGAACGTCCGGAAAGCTCCAGTGCTTCAGGAGAGCCAGGGTGGTTGGAGGGGCTCATGGTGAATCATTGGCGGCAACCAAGAAAACGGGTAGACGATTACAATAGATCAGCATATATGAGCTCATATATGATTATGTGGATGATCAAAAAGGTGATCAGCATATATGGATGATTATGTGGATGATTGATAGGTGATTTATGGTGATTTATGGTGATTTATAGGTGATCACATGGTGATTGACTATATGATTTGGTTACAGGCCGGTAGTCTAACCATGGTTGATGATTACCAGGGTCAATGATGGTTAAGTATGAGGTAAACGAACCTGGAAAATGCTGGTTAACCTTTGGTAGATGCTCACATAGCTGGCTGGAAAATCACAATATTTTACAGAGGACCCCTTGGAAACCATCAGGTGGATTTTCCATTGATCCTGGAGTAGAGAAAATATAGAATTGGACCTTCCCAAATAAGGAAATGGTTTGAATATAGGACAAATGGGATATTCTATCTACTCTAGGATGCTTATCATTTATAACAATAAAAACCATGTAAGACTATACATCAATGATTGGCTCAGGCTAGTGAAGTTTAAGAACAAGAAGAAACAATTACTATAACTTCCATAACTACAAACATAACGAGCCTTAATCAAATTATGTATTGGCTACTATTACCACTACTACCATTACTACTTCTACTACTACTATTACTTCTACTACTACTACTACTATTACTACTACTACTACTACTACTACTACTATTATTCCTACGACTACTATTATTGTTATTTTTACTATTACTATTCCTACTACTACTATCACATACTATTACTACTACTATTTCTTTTATTACTACCACTACTATTTTTATTTTTACTACTAGTATCATTATTACTACTATTTTTTTTCATTACAATTATTGCAAATTGCCTACTGCTATTATTATTGTTTTTTTGTATTATACATATTGTTTTTATTTTTACGATTACTATTATTAGTATTATTATACTACTATCATTATTTTTATGACTGCTACTATTACTACTATCACTTTTACATATTACCTACTACTATTATTGTTATTATTATCACCATTATGACTCTTACTATTATCATTGTTATTATTACTACTACTAGTATGGCTACTACTATTATTATAGTTATTTTATTTCTTTTAGTATTACTACTACTATTACTATTACTATTATTATTATTACTACTATTATGATTATTACTAGTACTATTATTTTTACATATTACCCATTACTATCGTTTTTTTTATTACTACTACTGCTACTGCTAGTGCTATTCCTCCTTTTGTTGCTACTGGTATTGCTACTGCTACTGCTACTGCTTTTCCTACTGCTATTCCTATTGTTAATCCTACTACTTTTATTTTTTTTGATTATTGTTATTACTACTATTATTATTACCATTCCCATTATTATCACTATTTTTGATACTATTATATATTTCTATTTTACTATTACCACTATTACTACTACTACTACTACTACTACTATTACTACTACTACTACTACTACTACTACTACTACTACTACTACTACTACTACTACTACTAGGTTGGAAATGGCAGCCAGCCAAGTTGTTTTTCCAACAATAAGAGGGGCTATACCCAGGCTAAAGGTGATTGGTTGTATTTCTTTTCAAATGTTGACGGCCAGTTTCTTGCTGGAAATTGATAAGTATTTGCGAAGATGGGAGTAGCTATCTAGCACTCACTATATGTGCAAGGGTCAAAACACGGTTTAAATTGCCAGGTGTTCGGGCCGCCATGCCGAAACCAAATTTGTTATTTTATGGCGTGTAGCGATAGGGAGCCTTGAATAGCGATACCCTATGTTATGCAGTACAATGCATATATATATATATACAAACATGTATATCTTATATGTACGCTGCTTATCTATTTGCGTATCTACTATATACATGGAGACATGGAGATGCCTTCGGTGCCCTCAGGTATGTATCGTTTCTGTATGAATATATTGTTATGTTGGTATTTTGTATCCTTATTAGAATTCTTTTCTTGATATACATTTGCATCAAACTCTTCCATTGAGTGTTTATACGTATTGCCCCTGCACGTGTCAATCCATCAACGCAGCCATTCTCAAGTAGGCCCATGGGTCTTGAACAAGGGAATAATGGAAGTTGGGATGCCTTCATATTTCGTGATTCACCAGGCCCCGGTAGCAATACCCAAAGCGATACCAATCGATACCCCTAGCGATACCAAAAGTGGTCTGGTATGGTCCTCCCCCCAGATGATGCCCAACCAGTCTTGTAGAAGATATTCATACGTTTTGTCAACCAATATGTGTTTTGTATCCCCCCGCATGCCATGCCTCGGAGCCGGGAGACCATCACTGGCCTTCGCAATTTACTACGTCAATTGCGAGCATGTAAAGCTGTCAAAGAAAAGTTGCTAGCGAGAGTGCACTGGTCACGGCCCAGTTCTTCTGAAGATTGACATGTTCGGTGACGATGTCCCGTCGAGTAAAAAGTAGTGAAATCCTGTGTGTAGCGATAGGGAGCCTTGAATAGCGATACCATGGTCTTAGGTTTATATACCCCAGTTTCGACCGTCGCACATATAGGATGATTTTCTACGTACCATGATGCAAAAAAGGACAGAACCACCGTCATTCGGATGTTTTGCTACCTAGCTCGGATAGGGATGAAGGATAGTCACCGGAGGATGGGAATCCCTACTGTACCAGTTGACCACTTCATTTGCACAGCTGCTGTGGTGGTTGACCACTTGATTAGCAGAGTTGCTACGCTGCTTGTTTTTCCTTGTCTTCCTCTAGTTGCTGATCAATATGCCTTGCCCGAACTCGTCGTCCAACGCAGAGTTGCCAGGAAGTGCCAGTGAGTCACAAGTTCCTTGGCATTGGAGGCTCTGACTCTCAAGAAATGGCAGTAGCTCCAGAAACTGAAGCTCTGGCTGTTTGATTGTAAGAATGTTTGATTGTATATATATATATATATATATATATGAATGTGTATATATATATTTATATGAATATATATATATATACTATTCATTCAATCACGATTGATTGTAATGATCATAACATTATAGTTTCCTGGCATCTTTTGATTTATGGTTCCTTTGATATTGGATGCATCATTTCATGGATTAGGTTGTGCCCACAGTTGTTGTTAGATGCCCACAACTTTTACCTCCAGGTAGTCCAGAGTATTGCACGTTCTGTGCAGTCCTTGTGTTTTGATGTGCTTGGAGACTCTGGCATCACGATAGATAGTAGGTTGTTCGGAAACCAACAAGCGGCACATGCAGATATCTTCCGAGTTTTCAAATCCAACAGAATACTTATCTGCAACTGTTTGTGCATTACCCAGAAAACCGTGATAAAAGCGGTACCAAGGAATACGACTCGCAAACCAATCACCGCTTTCTTTGTTGCTCAAACTCGCTACTATCACTATGACCACTGCCTCCAGCCACCGCAGCAGGCACCAGCTCCGTTCGATGGGTCACCAGCTTGAACCTGGCTCCCAAATGAGGCTCAAGCACCTGAAAGTGCCGAAGTTGCAGCGGCACCCGTAGTGGAGGACAGCTGGACCCACAGCTCAGGTGTTGTGGTTGTGGCTTTGCTCCAACTGTTGGATTAGACATGTGGGTATGGGTCAATATTAACCACCAATATTAAGCAACAATGAGAGGGAAAACAATGGTTAATGATGGGAACCAGGGGTACGGGGTTTTGACCCACAGCCATGTACCCACAGCCATGTCAGTATCATGTAATCCCATAGTCCACTACTGTCAGAACCCCCTATTTGGACGAAAGGAGGATTACATGCAAGGGCTTGGGCGCTGCTTGAACGATCTGGACAGTGATCAAGGGCCCAAACATGTAGTGATGGCTGGGATCGAAGGGCAAACCATTCAGTGGTTTGAGAATTACAAGGATCACTGGTTCCTCTGGCTAGTACCGGTCGAGAGCTAAGCAGCCCTGATTCATCAATGTAATCTCGGGAGCAATTCGAGCAACGGATGTCATTTCCATGACTGGATGGTGCCTATCTTTAGAACTGATTACAGTTCTGTGTCAGATCTGGTGTGACAAATACTACCAGGAATCGACCGATCACAGGTGGGGTAACTCCCACAGCAACCAACGAACTGCTGGGGGATTGCAACAGCTCCGCAGAACTGTTGAGGATGACTCCCGTGTCTATGTGGTCTCTGGTGCTGGTGGCGTTGGTAGCCCTTGCAACGGTGAATACCGCCGTGTCGGGTTGTTGAATGACAAGCCATTGCCACTGGGTTTGGTTTCAGGAACGGTGGGGAGCTGCTGTAAACATGAGGACCTATTATCGTCAAGTATATGGTGTTTTTTCCACTGTTAGTCATTTGTCAGTATTCAGGTAGTTCTTTTTAAATGGCAATGTTTCGCTCAATTCAAAACATAAGAGCCGGACCAATTTAAGACTTCTTTGTCGTTTCAGGGTCATTATGGGTCATTCTAGTATCAGTTTTGGAAGGCACTGATTGGGCGGACATGTCAAGGGACGTGACAAAAGTTTGGGATGTATCAAAGTCTGCAAGTTTACCTTTTCAGCCACTGAACTGCCACTGGGTCCATTTGTTTGGGGCTTGAAGATCTGTAAGTTACGACG
>VSDK01009060.1:39899-68307 GCA_009767595.1 Symbiodinium kawagutii | reverse complement strand
GGCTCTGCTGTTTGACCGCCAAGGTACAAGAAGACTGGTGGTGAAGCCATCATCTATTTCAAGATCCGGTGCGGTATTCGCGGGTGGGTGAAATCAGGCTCAAGAGTTATGAGTTATGAACAGGAAGGCATCTTCCCCACACGCCCTAATACCAAACATTTGGGAGGTCTCACATTATCGCACCCATTGTAGGAGCAATGTTTGCCTTGGCTCCATGAACTCTGAAAGGAATGGTAAAAAGCCAGTGGTGCAATCCCCCATGTTGTGCAGAATACACACTCGTACATAAGTGAAGCATGAAGACGATGGAAATGATGACAAAGATGAAGACACATATGATGATGGTGATGATGATGATGATGATGATGATGATGATGATGATGATGATGATGATGACGAGGATGATGATGATGATGATGACGATGATGATGATGACGATGACGATGACGATGATGATGATGATGATGATGACGATGATGCTGATGATGATGATGATGATGATTGTGGTGATGACCCTGACGATGATGGTCATGATGGTCATGATGGTGATGCATTGCATTAATAATGACTTCTGGGCCAGTCTTGTTGGATGATGTCCCAAATGCATGGCTCATTGATGCCGGCTGTGGCCCAAATAATTAGTTCTTCCACTAGTTATGATGGGTTGGTTTTGCCCTCCTATTGAAAAACAAGCGTTCACGAAGACACGTAGGCAAAAGCACTGGTCGCAATATTCACAGAGCATCCCCACGTCAAAAGTAATCAAGAGTTGCCAATCATCATGATGTTTTCATAATTGGGGGCAAAAGACAAATTCTGCATGCATGATGTATGGGAAATAGTATCAAATAGTATCTATGATGCAAAAAATGAAATATCGTTTGCACGATTCCGATTCCGTATACATGTATACATGTATATGAATACACAGATGTTGCATGAACAAATTGCGACAAGTGTATACAGAAGCATCCTGATCGTCCTTGTATTCTTCATAGGGAAATTCAGAAAACCTTGAAACAGATTCCAGCGACACAGTATACAATCATAAGTTTGTCATCAACACTAAAACAATTCAAATTGGTATCCAAACTAAGTTTATAGTTGAGATAACTTGCTTGTATTTTGATTCGGAACAACTGATTGTTTATCTTTGGTTGTTCGTACTTGCTATTCCCTTAGCCATGATTGATAGCTATCAACACCATCAACATTTTTAAGCATTTTAGTAAGCAACCATGATCACTATCAACATTTGTATATAATCATTCTGGTAAGTACATATTTTTAACTCCATTGTTATCGACTACTAAGCTTTATACTGGTACTTGTTATTCCCTCAAATATCCATGATTGATAGTTTTCAACATCTTTAGTTATCAACACCCTCATCATTTTAAACCATTAACTAGTATTGTAGCTGAGTAATCGCTACTACTAGCTACTATTAACTTCATCCGTTAATTGTTATCCGCATAGTCAACCATTGTTTTCGCACTATTATTGTAGCGAACTTGTGCCCCATCATTGTTGGTTAAAGCCTTGACCCATAGCCATAGCTGGTATATCTCCTATTTTTCTTGGATATTGTTGCTTGTTATCTCCTATTGCTAACCACTAACCCTTGACCAGCTATATATGGCTATAATTCAATAGCTTGTTATCTCCTATTGGAGAAAAACTATAACAAGCAAGATTAAACAAACTACTTTGCTAACCATTGAAAAGCTATTGATTGTTATCAACTCCTTCCAACTCCTTCGCTTTTGAACGCCCCAGCAACGGTACAGGTGGAAGATCAACTCCCGGGACGACACGCGGGGTTGGTACTACATGGCGCCGGACAGCGCAGCCGGACCGGCCACGCCGCCGGAAGGCCAGGCGATGTCGTCGTCATCCGGGTCGGTCCGAGGGCGCTTGGTGTCACCTGAGGGATTTGCACTTGGTACCATTGTAACAATGAGGTGTATAAACAGTAAACTTGAGTAACCGGATGACATTAGATTTCGATAGTTCCAGTTAGCTAGAGTGTCCCAGTTAATATCAATCAGGGGGTAATTATATGTGGTTATAACAATCAGTTGATTGAATAACTGGTTACCTCTATAGTTAATTATAGCAACTGGGGATCCTGGAGATTATGCAAGGATATTGCACAAGGAGATTAATAGCAATCAAAAATAAATGGCAACCAGCTGGTTTCCACCATAGTTCGAACTCGTGTTGGTTATATACCTACTGTACTGGGATTGTCACCAAGTCATTGATAAAAAATGAATCATGATAAAACTTTGTAAGCCTCCATGCCAGATTCGTCAGTCGGAATCATGGCAAAACTCAATGCCTTGTCGTTGGTGCACCAAGTCAGACAAGTGGACTTTGCTATGCTAGTTGTGAACTCAGATATATTTCTCTGGTATTCGATGGTTGGCCGTAGTATGCCATAGTACCGCGGCAGAACTTGCTGATACTGGATCATACCAAAAGAGAGTGTATATATATATATGTAAATATATATGTATATATATATATGTATATATATATATACATTCAAAAATTGTATATTTTTGTACGTATGATCCGTGAACATGTATTTGTAAGCTTGATGGTGATGACGGTATTTATACAGCTGCGATGCAGATCTCTTTTGATTTCTTGGCTACGCTCACCCCTTGCAGGGTATAGCAAGGACAGCAATGCCGTACTGTAGTATCTCTGTTTTTGGTTTTATTGTCGCAGACTCAACCCTTTGAGTGGATTGGCTTATTGGCGACAAGGGTGCACAACAATGGCACTGCCGAGATATGCTCCTCATATTTGCTAGCGAACCAAACTGAACGCCACAAAACTGCCCTTAAGCACCAGTTATCGGACTGTTCAAACCGCTGAAATTGTTGACCCCACTGGTTCCTTCACTTCCTTGAAAATCAGCAGTAACTGCGGTGGCTGTTGATCGGCAGGTCAATGGACCACAGAGGCTTACACCAAAGACGATGCCAATCCTGCCCCAGTGGTGTCGACCTACAAGGCGCCAGCGGTGTTGAGATGCCTATTGTTTTGTAGTGATTTTTTGGTTGTGCGATGATATATAGAAATGATGCAGATAGATAGGTAGATAGATAGGTAGATAGATAGGTAGATAGATAGGTAGATAGATTGGTAGATAGATTGGTAGATAGATTGGTAGACAATGGTAGATAGATGGGTAGATAGATAGGTAGATAGATAGGTTAGGCAGGCGGGTAGATAGATACGTGGTCTAGTCACATGTGGAGTAGCTTCATCACTTCACCTGCTGAGAATCCTGCAGTGGCTGGTTGAATCCATAGGGACGATGCTCAAGTCCTGCTTGACCCTCGTTCCGAGGAGAGATGGTTCAGGTTTGATAGTGTATGGAACATAAGAGTTGCTGCTTAAGAAATAGCTGATGATGTTTAAGAACTGCAGATGAGTAAAGTCTAATAATGTTGAACAACTGAGAAACTGCCAAAATACCTGGCCTTTCAAAGGGTAAAGTATAGAATAAGATGGGGAAAAAAGAAGGGATGGCCTTTGAAACGAAGGCACTTCAATGTTGAAGAGCCCTGGCAAAGCGAAGGACGGCCGTAAAACCAAGGGATTATATGTATAGCTACTCCGTTTTTCTAACTTGTTTGGCGATAGTTTGAGTCTTCATAGTGACAAATGATGAACAAGTGTAATGTTGGTTTCTGATTAGTGTAACCCCCCTAAAGTAATGAAAATAGATAAAACCAACAGGTAGATACTAATCAGAAACCAACATTACTTGGGAACTCCAGCAAACCAGTTCGATACTGCCATGTCCCTGCTGTCGGGCAGAATCTTCGGGGGCCCAGGCCAAAAGCAGCTTTCTGGATTTGCTAAAGCATCGACTAGGCGACACAGGGCCGATTGCAGCAGCGTGTGACAGGTTGGTTTGATCATTTGGTGGTTTCTCAAAACAGGGGTACCCAAAAAATGGCGGTTTTTTCACTATAAATGACTAGTAATGGATGATTGGGGGGTACCCCTATTTTGAGAAACACCCATTTTTGATAGGCTCCACATTGCCCTACAGTATCGACCGCGAAGATAATTAATATGGATTCTCCACACGTGCTTATCGCTGAAAACCAACCAGGTTCATATCCACCACTCATTTCTTCAAAGCTGCAGATGGACATGAAACGATGAGCTTTTTGCAGGCTCTAGCTGATACCAGGCTATGCAGAGACCCGATCCGATACAACAATTACTGAACCCTTGGTCAAGCTATCAGTAAAACGGAGTAGAACAGTTTATCACATGCTAATGAAAGTCGTCAGCTTGTTTCAGGGTTGCCCATGAGCTTATTTGGGGGGTTCTCAAAATTGGAACCCCCCAAACATGGTTGGTCTATGCATATAAATTGTCAATATTCAATGATTTTTGGGTACCTTATTTTGAGAAACCACCATTTAGTTATAATACCATTTTCTGCAGTTGCTGCAGGCATCCATGCGGACGATGGTGGAGATGCTTTGCTCAGATGCTGTGGGGTTTGGCAGTTTGGCGGTCAGGAATTGGTGGTACAATGGTTTTGCCGGACATCCACTCACTGGCCGAACTTCTGGTTCCAGTCATTCTGGAAAGGTATTGGAAAGCCTGCTTTTCACCCAATTTGATCTGTGAGCTCTGGCTCACTCATCCCCAAAACATTATGTTCACTAGTTTGCTGCTTGTAAACAATCCCAAAAATAGTCAAAGCAACTGGGCATCGTTTTTGCAAGATCATACACTATCTTACTCAGATGATTTTTTTCAAGGATAGACCTAATTCCTCTTGAAAACTTTTATGCATCAATATCAAGCCAATATACGGACCTGAGAGATATCAACCGTACATCAACCAAAGAGGCCACCACTCTTATGTGGACAATAGGAATCAATCATTTCTGAACCATTACCATTTAGAAAACAAACGTGGTAATGGAAAATCCACCAGTTATAGCTAGTTCTCTATAGCTAAGCTGCAGGGATGAACCTCGGACCCTTGTGGTGTGCATGAACCTAGCAGGACGATCTAAAGTGGTAAGCACTCTGACCTATAGCTCAATAGCTAAGCTGGAGGGATGAACGTTCCGATCATTGCATACATTGAAGTTCACGGGCAGTTTTGATCAAGCAATCCGCTCTTTCGAAATCTCATCTGTCAATTCGAGGTCGCATTTTTGTGCCGATGAATACCTGCACAAGGCTGCTATCATTATTAGCCATAGACTACCAATTAACCAGCTATTAACCATCTACAACCACTATACCATAAATCACTATTAACCACAGGTGCTCAGAAACATGTAACCGTTTTAATGATTTGAATACCCCGTTGAAACCATGAATCACTATCAATCACTGTTGGTATTATTAACCATTGATTAAGCATCATTAACATTCATTAACTATATTTCAGCAAGAAGTAACCGCTATTAATCACTCCTAGTTGGAAATGTTAAGCACAAGTAACCTCTATTAACCACTATGAACCACCGCTATTTCCTTATTATCCACGTGGCACTATTAACCATCATTAACCACTACTAGTTGGAAATATATTAATTAACCGCGATTGATGAACCATTATGAACCAACTCGCCAATATGGTGGTTTCTCAAAATACAGGTACCCCCAAATCATCTAGTTATTGATTATTTATAGTAATGAACCAACCATTTTTGGGGTCCCCCATTGTGAGAAACCACCAACTTGGCTATAAATGGCTATTTCTTATGAATGGGGTTCCCTGTTTTGAGCTATATTTCCTTATTTTCCATTATTAACCATCATTAACCACTACTAGTTGGAAACCACCATTATTTTCCCTATTCTTGTTGGGTATTAACCACCATTGTTGGTTAGTTAATATTGACCCATGGCCATATCACTCCTTAGTTCGCCATTTTTTCATTTCCAACTGCTTCCGACTCAGGAGCACGCCTCCGAGCCCTGCCTGGACGCCTCCACCTCTGCATCCACGGCCCTGGATACCGACGGCACGGCCAGCGCCGGACCGCTGCCACGCGGTGCCGTTACGAAGCGGCCGGTTGCACCAGCGAGGACCTATAGGTCAAGCTTAAGATGTATGGGTATATGGGTATAATGTGGGGATATGGGTAATATGAGGTTAATGCAAGATTGGTTCCGGGATGATTGAAATTATAATGAGATAAAGGCATAGGTATATAATATAATATAGCGTTGAAATATGGATGTTTTTCATGATTGATATCTGGTCAATAGATGCTTACAGTGATGGCTCATGACTATTCATCTTGGTTGATGATGATCTATGAATGGTTGACAGGCTGGTTGATATGTGGTTCGAATGATGTCAAGCTGGTTCACATTGTTAAAACAAATTGTGGACGATGAGGAAACAATTTCATGGTGCTTACTGATGATCCATAATGGTTGCCTGGAGCACACAGTCAATGATGGTTCATCTATGGCTTATCTAAATGATCACAGCCCAATCAAAGGTAAACAGTTGTTGATTATGAACGGCTACTAGCAGCTTATATGGACTAATCCTAGGAAAGTATAACCAACCGGGATCAAAACTCATGCAAATGGCTGTGGGTCAAAACCCCGTACCCCTGGTTCCCCATCATTAACCCCTGTTTTCCCATTATTGCTGGTTGTTATCCCCCACTATTGGTTGGTTAACTGCTTGACCCAGCTCGCCAAATCACGCCTTGTTTCATGGTGAGCACCGGTGCAACGGAGCAGCGGATGCCGCGGGGTCGTAGCGCCGCGGCAGGACGTCGTGATGATAGCGATGCACCGTCGCACAGAGCCGGCAGTCATCGAAGTCTCAGGTGTGCGGCGGCTCCGTTGATGATAAGCAGGAAGGGGTATGCCAACGACGTAGGTTAGGGATGGTTCGGTATGATTGGGCATCGTTGGGTATGATGGGGTATGATTGGGTATGGTTAGGTATGGTTATTTGGATAACGAACTACACAGGTATGATTATGATTAGTGGTGTTGAACAGGAATAGAATATATATATATATACATAAAAAATTATTTTGTGATATATGCACCAGCTACACAGGTATGGTTACTTGTGAACAAGCTGGTCAATCACTCGAGTCATGTTCAATTGACTTATAAGACGGTGAACCCCACTGAGTAGCTGGGATCCTCCAAGATCAGCGGCTCGAGCTGCAATGGTGGAACTCGTCGAGTTCCAAGGGTGTTGGCAATCAAGCAACGCTGTAATGGATATCAGTATGTGCCACCATAGGGTATCCAATCACCCACCAAAAAATGCCCAAAAATGTTCATTTTTCTAGGAAACCATTGGTTTCGGGGGTGCCACTGCACATACCCATGACATATTTCTGAGAATACTGTGCTTACGTGTTCAGAACTGGCACATGAACAGGAGTGGTGGAAAATTTTTGGTGATTCTGACAGCTTGGATCCCGATCAATAACCAATAGCTGGTTTGTCACGGTCCTCATGATACGGCAGCATGGGGATCCTCAGCAACGAGACCGAATCAATATCAACGACTATCCATCGAGAACCATCAATCTGGCGTATTTGACTTGCGGGGGGCTCAGAATTGGGAACCGCCAAAAATGGTTGGTTCAGTATTATCAATGCCTATGGAAGAAAATTTGAGGGACCCCTATGAATTGAGAAACAATCTATTACAGATATGATTGGATAAACACATCATTTGATCATTGGTCAACCATGTGATTTTGATTGATTTTGAACAGTCAGTCAGTGATCTCATGTGGTATTAGTTGTACTCATCCAACTATAGGTCGTTATAATCAACCAATCATAGCAAGAACAGTTGCTCAATTGAATAACGGTTGATTATAATGACCGTCATATAGGTTGATTATAACCTGGTCATTACAGGTCATTATAATCAACTATAAGCAACTGTTCAAAAATTGATTTGCGTGAACTGTTACTCATTATAGTGACCTATAGTAACTCAATTGATCATTATAACAACGGTTCCTCAAGATCTGCGTTTTCCGAACGAGGCGGAAGTCCAAGCGAAGGATGGTGTGGCGTTTGAAAACCAAGGCAACTTGGCTGGGCTGGTTGGCGGTTGGGAGCAGAGCCCGGGTACCCAGCCGCCTTTGAAAGGCCTGTATTAAAGGGGGAACGAGGACGATACCAGGAGGGTTCTAACCCGCGTAAGAGCAGAATCAGCTGGGTAATGATTGTGAGTGAGCTGTTGAATGATGGTTGATATTGGTTGACAAGGCCCTAATTGTGATGTTACTCATTGTCATTGCTGGTTTATGATCTGGTGGTTTTAATCATTTTTTTATTTTCCCTACTAATCATTGACAAATGGTTGATTGACGACTATTTTTCATAGGGTTCGAAGCCACCAGCCAGTGATGGTTTACAATGGTAGATAACGGCTGATAACAGTTCAACAGGTGTCAAGGGTAAGTTGGACGTGAGTTTGGGCATCGATTCACCGCTCACCATCGTGGGGAAAGGTTCGCGAACGTTGATGTTGGCGGTTCGCGAACGTTGGTGTTTCTGCTAGGCAGTTGGAGTCTCCTCAACTCATCATCCAGCTGCGCGTCAGTTGTACAGGTCCCTGGAGTTCACTACTCCGGAAGTAGAAATCCGGTCGGATCTGACAGGTCAAAATGCTTGGCAGTTGAAGTGGCCCAGCCTGAGCAATGCTTCACCTAGAAGCAGTTTTGCTTCTTACAGTTCTAAAAAACAGAAGTGCTGCACCCCATGGTTTTGTACCTTGCTGAGGTCTAGCGTGATTTGCTGTATCCTTCATTGCAGGGTGGGTTAGTCCTGTATGCTTTGGCACAGATTTGGGTGCCTCCGTTGGTGTCAGGAGGAGTATGAACGGGATGAGCACAAGAAAGAACCCACACCCAAGAAGTACTTCAACTTCTCTTCGCGTGGAGCTCAAGAGCGGGGAAGGAATAGATGCCCTGAAGATTCCATGTTCTGCTTGATGTCATGTATGATGATGATGATGGTGGTGATGGTGATGGTGATGGTGGTGGTGGTGTGATGGTGATGGTGGTGATGGTGATGATGTTGATGATGATAATCTGTTGATGATACATTTAATGTTTATTTCTATTGCTATTTCATTTTTTAGGTGATTCAGATGAAGTGAAGTTTGATGTAATCTACGACGTCCTGCCGAAACCACGATTACCACATTCAGCATGCTGGCCAAGTGCGTGTTCCTGGGTTGGATCGACTGAGGGGCACGTTGTATGTGGGATCTTTGCTTTGGAATTCCAGAAGCCCTTCGCCAAAAGCGATGGTCAATGATGGTGAAATGATGGTTTAATGGTGATTGATTGGTGGTTACTAGTGGTGAACTGATGATTTATTCATCTCCAATGGGAAAAGCACCATCTTCCATCTTGGGGAGCCTGGTATCTGATCTTGCGACCAAGATTGGAGCAGATGGTTACTATGGCCCCATATCGCAGCAACCTTTCCCGGAGACAAGTCAAGGAGGAGAAGAGATGGGATGGGAGGGCATGGGGTTTCTGGCACTCAGGTTGTTCCGTGATGTGCAGAATGCAAACTGGGAAACTGGGGGTTTCTCAAAATAAGGAAACCAAAAAATTGGTTTATTGCTTTAAATGACGAATGTAGGATGATTTAGGGATATCCCTACTTTGAGAAATACCCAAATATGGAAGAGCTACCAGCCTCTATGCACGGAAGATGTCACCATCATGCGTCCAAGCTCGAGAATGAGCTTAGCTAGTGGGGTTCGTCGGATTCCTTTTGTTCTCAATTTGTCTTTTTCCCAGAATAGCACTGTAGACTGAACAATTAATAAGCAGCATTTGAAACAACAGTTCAGAAGTTCACTGGGGACTTCCCAAGATGCTTCGAATTCAGAGATTCCTCTGCAGCATTCGATTTCCTCGTATCAATCTTCAACAAATGCCAAATCATCCCATTCCAATGGAGTCCAAGGATGCTGACTGGAGGTTGACCAGGACAGTGGGTTCTCCACCAGCAACCATGATGAATGTTAGATCCAGCTTCCAAATACTCTAAACAAGGCCCCGGCCGAGGTAAATCACCAGCAATTGAGCTGGATAAACTGATGCTGCTTTATGAACAGCTTGGGTCTATCAGCAGGATGGCCAACCATCAACCAGACCAGCAGCAGTTTACCACCATCATTTAACAGCAACGTTCAAATCAAACATGGATCAGCGAATGCTACAGCTGAATCGATCATGACCAACCAGCAACCCAACCCTTGTGTAACTGGTAGTTTCCCTAGTTGACCCCTGTTGTAAACCCTAACTTCGCCAACGATTGGGGGCCCTTCCAAACTCCAGGGGGTCGCCAAATGGTATCTCAATAGATGATGGTACAGCTGAATCTAGATATGGGGGTTCCTCAAGTCGTAGGGGACCCCTAAAAGGGTTGATTTGTTACTATAAATGCGGAAAAAACTAGATGATAATTGCGGGGTGCCCTATGACTTGAGCAACCCACATATCATTACCAGCAACCCTTGTGCAAATGGGACCCTAGTTGTAAACCCCAACTTCGCCAACGTTTGGGGGAACCCAACTGCAGTGCCAGGAAAAGGAGCGCCGTTTGTGCTTCTTGCAGTTTCTCACGGGGCTGTTGCAGCTGAATCCGGACCTGCGATGGACGGCCAAACAGGCGCGGCCTGGGCTACCACTGGGTTCGGCCCGGAGATCAGGGGGTTGCTGTGATGTGAGGTTGCTACCCTGTACCCCTTGTGTGCCATCGTTAAGCAGCAAGTATTCTACTTATGAGATTTGGATAGATTTGGTTGGTTACTATTTACGGTAATTAGTGAACCATTATTAGCCAAGATGATCAACTATTTTTACTTATTTAACATATTTTAACATTATGAACCATTATTAACCCACAAGGAATACACCATTTGCGCTTGACGGTCAACCTGCCTGGCCCAACTAGCCAGTTGATGTGTGATGAGTCGCCGCCAGGATGATGCTGAACCATCCCTGTTTGTGCTTCGAATCACGTCGTTGCTACCAGCCAGATATGGTACGTGTTTCTCAAGCCAGTTTGGGTCCAAAAATGGAAGGTACACTACTTCAAATGGTACGATTTGGGCAGTCCCCTACTTGAGAAACCACCATATCTATATACGTACAGTGTGTTTGTGAAACAAAAGGATAATTTTTGGGTACCCCGATTGCAAGAAACCACCATGTCATGGTTGCGGATGCCCACGGCTTCATTTTATGCAATCCCATGGGCTGTTGAGCCATGGCATATAGGTCACTACTTCAATTGCAGCGTTGTTTGTTCGGTTTGAAACAGTACATGGTCCCATTTTCGTTTGATGCTGTATGGTTTTGTGCCCGTTTCACGATGACATGGCGTTCTATGACATATTCAAAGCGATTGTAAGGAACACCAATCATGGCTTTGGTTGCCAGTGGCAGACCATCCGGTCCTAGTCATCCCGCAGCGTCAGCATCTTGCTGGGAGGCTTCTGTGCATCCCTTCATTTGTGGAAAACCCTACGATCCAGACTTTTGTCCAATTGCCGATCAGTCAGTGACCAACTTCCGAAAGGCAACACTGGGCGCAGGGGGAAGGGCAGTTGACATAGGGCCGCTAGCTGCACATGAAAGTTGCAAGGGTATGTGAGGTCAGTGCCTTCTCTGATTTCACTTGTTGACAATTTCAGTCTCTTAGGATCGCCGAGTTCAACAAAGATGGCCAGTGCTGTGCCATCACTATGCAACAGAAATCCGCTATTGTCCGACCATCTCAGCAATGGTGGTTCTCACCAGCGTCTACTATTTCTGGATCTGTATATATCATCATACAAATTATAGCACTTCTTCTGGCTCAAGCTATTCTGGCTCAAGAAGCTTAGCATCCAAGCTGCCAAGGCTCTCTTTTCCTCCGCATGGCTGTCATTGCTCGTGCCTTGGTGCTCAGCTGGCGGCATCGACTTCAGCTGAAACGGTGAAGGATTGTATTGAAAGCCAGTGTCGCGGCTGCGGTGGTGAGCAATGTCAGCTCTGCCGTGAAGACAAGAACACCATCTCCACATGCGTCTCATCCTGCATGGACACTCTTTGCAAGGGCTGTGGGGGTGAGCAGTGCCAGCTGTGTCGAGAAGATGCCAAGACTGTGGAGTCCTGCTGCTCCCAAGAAGGTTTGGCGACCGCAGGGATCGACATGTGCAAGGCCACCCCCAAAAACCCCTGTGATGGTTTGTATGGAGCTGAGAGTCTCCAATGCGCTTGGGAGGAAGATGTGAAGAGCTGCATGGCTTCCGGTTGCCAAGGCTGTGGTGGAGAGCAATGCCAGCTGTGCCGCGAAGATGCAGAGCGCATCAACACCTGCTGCCAGAATCACTGGCATTCTGTGGATCCACCCCAGATCTGCAAGGATGCTGAGGCGGAACTGGAACCCAAGAATCCCTGTGATGGTTTGTATGGAGCTGAGAGTGTGCGATGCGCCTGGGAAGAAGATGCCAAGAGCTGTGTGGAGAGCAGCTGCAAGGGATGTGGTGGTGAGCAGTGCCAGCTGTGCCGTCAGGATGCGCAGAAGATTGCCAGCTGCTGTGATCAGACCTACCACTCCGTGGACCCCCCGCAGATGTGCAAAACCGCCAAGGAAGAGGCAGTGACCACCTGCATGGACAACAAGTGCCATGGCTGCGGAGGGGAGCAGTGCCAACTCTGCCGTGAAGATGCCAAAAGCGAATGCTGCACTGGATCCATGCGGACTCCGTCCTGTGAATCTTCCAAGGCGGCATTTCTTCCATGAAGAACCATCAGATTGATGAGGACATATGAGGACAAATGAAAGCAAGCACCTCCGTTCCTCGCTGAAACTTTCGGACCATATTTGCTTAGAGATGCTAAGAATCAGTTTTGATAAGTAATTTTGAACCAAGCCAGACCGGGCTGGGCCGTGGGCTAAGTGCCTATGGAAGTCATAAATCGAGGAATTTGGTGCACATTTTTCTCCTTTAGACTGCCCGTTTGAGGTCTCTTTCCCAGCGGGTGAGGATGAGACACATTCCATGGACTCGCTTCAACCAGTATGAGAGTCTGAGAAGTAGTGTCTGAGCAAAAAAAACATTATAGCACTTATATATAGTTATGTGGATATATAGTTATGTAGATATGTAGTACTAAATAGATGGAGATATAAATACACGTAAATGTAGATATCTATAAATATGTTAGCTAGTGCTATATATAGTTGATGAAGCACCAATACAGCACTAATCTCCGTAAGTTCGGATACACGGCATTGGTGGGGCGATAGGACGGCTCCAACATGGAATCAGCAGTGGCGCTGTGATCGCCCCTTGATGCACCACATGTTTGTTGCTGAGTGCTGGTGAGTATTTCCTGATGATCAATCCAGTATTATGCCCTTATTACTGACTATCTATGGCAGTTTCTCAAAATAGGGGATCAGCCAAGAGTTTAATCATAGGAATCATAGTAAGGTAATAAGTCAAGAAAAAACCCAACCTTTTGGGGTCCCCAACATTTTAAGAACCCCCCACATAGTAGTGGCTAAGCAACTTACCATTATTGTTGTTAATTGTCCCCTATTATTCACCATTCTGAATGGATATAGACCCCTTTCGGCCAGGTCTATAAACCTGCCACCAGCTCCTCGCTACCAGCAGCAATGTGCTGGTTCCATACTTGGTTCATGATGGACACGGTTAACATCGATTAACTCACTTGATTGAGGTTAAGTGATTATGTAATCAGCTAATTAACTATTTGATTAACTGGTGAAGCGTTGACCAAAAATGGTTGATTCATTCAGACTAATTGATGATGAATCGCTCATTGGTGGTTAGTCACAACAACCAACACCCACAGGCAAGGGCATTGATCAATACTGTAGCTGGGACGTCCAAATCGTATGGTACAGTAGAAGGTAAGGACAATGGTTCCACGCCACCAATCACAATGCAGCAAGCCTTTTTCAGCATAGTATGAATGCATATGAGGGTTTTTCTGAAAATGGGGGTGCCCCCGGCCCCCAAATCATCCAATATTACTCATGTCTAGTAATAAACCAACCACTTCTGGGGGTTCCCTTTTTTGAGAAACCACCATATGAAACCATCTAATGTCAGTAAGTAAAGTGAAGATGGTGGTTTTGTACCCAGCGAATGTGGAGAGCCGAGGTGAACTATGACTGCCGAGGGGTCCAGCAAATTGTTACACCCATATTTACAAATTGAACAAGGGGAATGAGGCTGTGTGCCCTAAGTGGCCCTGCTTGGACACACGAAATGGGTCCATCCATGATGGTCCTCCCGAACTATCTCAGCATGTCTCAGCATTGGTCGATAAACCATTTGGGTGTTTCTCAAACTAAGGCTACCCCCAAATCATCCAATGTTAGTCATTTATAGGTAATAAATGGTAATAATATTAAGCATGTCTAGCAATAAACCAACCATTCTTGGGGGCTCCCTATTTTATTTTGAGAGGCACCCATTTCTGTACCCAGCCACGCCCGGTCACCAAGTCCAGGCGGTACCTCCAAGTTGGCTCCTCAGTGAGCGCAGCAGCAGGAACGACGCGCTCTTCGCGCCCGGATGGGTTTCGGCTGGAAGTCTTTAAGAATGGTGGTCAAATGGTGGCTAAGTGGTGGTCAAACGGTGGCTAAATGGTGGTGAATAGTGGTTAACAGTGGCTAAATGGATCTGTGCCAAACCATGACGGGTAACAGTCAACGGGCCCCACCAAAAAAGGATGATTTTACGAATGGAAACCTTTGGTTTGACTGAGGGTTACCACTATTTTGGCACATGCCCAAATGTGCAGAATCTTTCCTAACGTTGGAGTTTCGTGGGATATTAAGGAGAAGGCTTAGGTGAGCAGCGTTGTGAGAATATGAGTTGCCAGCCACTACCCCTGTGGCTGATTGTTGTTCTTTTGGGGGTTCTGTTAGCTGGTTTACTGAGGATCGTCATGAGCCAATTGTATGGAACACTTGCCAGCCAAACAAGTGAACCCCTCTCCACACCATGTCATCAGGTTGACTATTTTTTGTTCTTATTCACACACTAAATCCAGGAAGTGAAAACCGTTCGTGAACTCTATATGGACTAAACCGCCAAGACTTTCAACCATACGAACACATGGTTGCATGCAAACATTCAGTTCCATAGGCAACTTACGAGCAGGAGATAGGGATGATTATATATATATAATTATATTTATATATATATATAATTATATTTATATATATATATACATGTATATATATATATACATATAAACATATTATTTCTAGTAATTAGTCAGCTTTGTGTGGATTCATTTTGGGGGGAATGATTTGGTTCCTGTTGGGGATCGAGGACACAGAAAGGTTGCATTCCCACAGGTACGCGATGGTGCTACCCCAGTGGCTTTTCACCATGTCTCAGATGGGGACGAACATCCAACAACTTCTCCAATCCAGCTGCTCATTTTACCGGGTGTGAATATAATAGTGGCAAGTCCAGGTTTTTCAGGAGAAGCTACAAGTGATAGGCTGACCTTCTGCTGGAAGCTGGTCATTTTCCATTGCTTCACCTCCCAGTTGATCTATCGCAAAGATAATGCCCCCCAAAGGTGCGGTCTCCAAAGGCATCAGCGCATGGTTTCCCCGTTGCTGCCTGATGGTTGCAATGTACCGGGGGCCATCATCCACGGTCTCAGGTTGTTGCCAAGGAGCGCAGGGAGCTCAGTTGGTGTGCCAGCTATGGTCATGACCAGGGTTGACGATGTGTCGTGGTGATGGGCATTCGTGGAGGTGTTGTAGGAAAGACTTGACATGCCAGAACAAGTCAGTGATGATGATGATGATGATGACGACATATGACGACCCCTGGGATTTGATGAATCCTTAAGTGCTCAAGTACCCCGGAACAATGGCGGGTATAACCAAAGCTTCCTGGTTGGGATTTCTGTGGATTTCTGAGGGCAGTCGACCTCATTGAAGGCCAAGGAGGTAAGGCCTCCATCGCCAGGGGATACCTGAACAACTGACCAACAAGCTCCAGGAAACACTATTGTTGGCGACAGGCTCGTGACCTTATGTGACCTTGGGGTTGCTGCGATTCGCCTGTTACAAGTCCAAGTGATCTCAACGATCCCAAATTTCACCTCAAATGACCTACACTCCGGTGATCGAACAAAGCAATGGAAAATCACAATGTAGCGAAACCCTGGGAAACCATCAAGTTTATTGGTGGATTTTCCGTTGCGAACTGTTAGATCACCAGAGGGTAAGCTCCGAACCATTTCCCACCAGCATATGGGTTAAAACCCCGTACCCTTGGTTCCCCTATCATTAACCATTGTTTCCCTTATTATTGTTGGTAAATCCTCCATTGGTTGGTTGATTAATATTGACCCATAGCCATTTCCCACCAGACTATCCCAATGATTTTGTTGCCTTGCGGCAAGGTCCAGACCGGTGCCCATGCTGGACAAAGCGAAGTTGGGTCCGCCAGCAGAGGCCCATCCGCGGGGCCTGGATCCAAGGTGAATCCAGCTGGAGCATGGCATACCCGTGGGTTATGGTTTGATATTGTTTAATTAGTATTATTAGAATAGTTATTATAGGATGATATATGATAGTATTAGTATTGGGATTTTCTTTAATTAGCTATACTGGCTGTTGGTTGGGAGCGAGGCCAGCCAGGGGTGCCCAGGACTAGCTTTGAAAAAAAATCGGCCGGATTACAGGGGGAGCAAGGACAAGAGCTACCAGGAGGTACCAAATGCATGCCACATGCTAGTATATTCTTATGAATATAATTGGATATTTCAAATCATGGTCAATTTGGTGATGTTTAGTAATCAATCAGATATATGCGTCAGATTATATTACAGTATATTATATTCATTAATTTACAGGTCATTATCATCAACCAATAGCAATTATCAACAACACAACGATATACAAAGCATAAAGGTGATTTTGTATAAACTGCAATAATACCACCACCAAGAGTAGGTGATTGATAAATAGTGAAAACCAATAACAACCCAGAAAAAATGGATGGTTGTCAGTATTTGAACGCATCCACTTTGCTCCACAACAGGCTATGGTACTGAACCTCCTGAGCATCTCAGGTACTTGAAGTTTACAGTGTTCTGATACAGGAGAGACAGCCCAAAATACAGTATAGGCGGCCCCGCAGCCATTGCTTTACCCATGTTGGCGTCAAGTTGCGGCCAGGTCCTTTCTAGTCAGATTATGCCGAATCAGATAGTAGTGATGACCCAAATAGACAATTTGGCCATGATTCGTTCTCATTCCTGTACATGATTTGCGCATCGCCATTTGCCATGATTATTGCCATTCTCTACTTGCCATTCTCTACATTTTTGCGGTGGTAACCACCTATCATTTGTCATGATTATAAATGATTATTGCCATTCTATGATCATTTTTACAGGATTTTGGAGTCCATTCTCTACGAAAGAAATATTTGTGCCTATTCTTGCCATTTTCTGGAAAATCCACCAGTTATAGCATGTTATTCCATCACTTCTAGCTGATTTAGAGCAACAAGATTTTTGGGGTGACCCCCCTGCAACGGCAGAGCGCTTTGGCGCTGCCAAACCTCGGTTTCAGGGAGCGGCCTCTGCTCGGAACTGGGAGGAGAAGGCTTCAGGTGGGACATGGCCATGGGTCTTAACAGGGGGGACACCATGAAGGATGGGATTTCATCAAGTTACCATGGCCATCCATGGCCCCTATTGATGAGTTGGATATGAACCCATATGAATGATTAACCATATGATGTAAACATGAATGCACTTTATCTAACGTTCCTTGTTGTGTTTTTACAGCTTTGGCATGTTCGGCGAAGAACAGACATTTACGTCAACAGGTTTTTCGAGTGCCTGTGCGCATTTCTCATTAAGTCATGCAAGGCATGGCTTTTAGTTTTCCCAGCAAGACACTCAGAGACTTCTTGCTACATAGAATCTCTCGCGCGAAAATGCTGGCTTTTACGAACTTCAGAACTTCAGTTTTGGAGGAACTCGTGCTTTGAACTCATACTTCTTCACTTTTTGTGTGAAACTTTGCAGAAAGTTCAAAACCTTGTGATATGGCTATCCCTCTCAGTTGAATATGTTCAATATGTTCAAGTTTCAATTTTCAGTCATGATGCCTTTTTATTTGTTCCTGTAAGCCATCAGTTTCACAGTTCGCCAAATGTGAATTTGGCTTTGGTTGCTTCGATCAAACGCAGTCAAGTGAAGTTCTGTTCTTGGAAAACGACCCCTTCCTCCTTCTGTCATGCCAGAAACCTTGATTGAATTCTGTACATAGATTTGCTGGTTTCTCAAGATAGGGTTACCCCTAAATCGTCCCTTTTGAACAATTTATAGTAGGAAGCCAAGTATAACTTGGGGGACTCCGTATGGCTCGAGCAACTCGCGTTTGAGGTGTACACCAGAGTATTGTTTACAATGAAAGCTGCTTTGGGCACCTCCAGAAGAGAAAATATCACTTCCAAGGGATGCCCAATCCACAATGGTTGAGCTTGCCGGGTCAACATGATTAGTGACCCAGGGATAGGTCACCAGGAGCAAACGCGGACGGTCGATTTGTGCCTCGCATATGGTTGGTCACTGCAATGCGAGGGATGAATGTTGACGTTGGCATTCAATAGTTTGGCGCGTGCCAAGCAGGCTTTGAAGACACTCTCGGAGATACTTGTAATTCATGATTTAGAATAAACTGCAGGTGGCAAGGGTGTCATAAAAAAGGCAACTCATGGTAGAGAAATGATCTGAGAAATGTAGAGATTAGTACGAAATAGTAATTACATGTAACTACCGCACCGTATGTGTATAATGGCTACCCAGGATTAATAAACCCTGGGTTGATTAATTAGGGGGGTTCCCATTTTAATGGAAAACCAGTCGGCTTTTAGGGGATACCCCCGGCTCGTTAGTCAACCCAGGGTTTAGCTTCATCCTGGGTTACCATTATAGCACATGTATGCAAACAAGTAGATTGAGTCGTTGACAAAACCCGCCGCTGATTTCTGCCTTGGCTGGTCGGCGCTGCGGCCGTTGTCGAACACGAGGCGGCTTTGAGGGTGAGCGGCCTCCACGTAGCGCACCGGCAACAACGCGCGAGGCCTCAGGTGCGACTGCCTGCCGTGACCGGTCGTTTGTTGGACCGATCTGTTTTCACAGTACACCCCTCGCCGTGTTTCTCAAGGCATAGTGAACTCCCAGAAATGCTTGGTTTATGAGTTTTATCACTTTAAAATGGATATTACTATGGTTATGGTTAATGAACTGGATGATTTGGGTACTCCTATCGTAAGAAACCGCCAGTATGAAGCACTCTTAACATCTCTTAACTATTAGCACTAAAGCATGATTACTTGTCATTAGCACTTCTTGTTTATAATGGCTTGTTGTTGGCGGCTGTTGTGGTCTTGGATTCTTGGTGGTTTGGGTTCTTGGTTGTTGGTCGTGCAAGATGAGAGTCCCCATGCGGGACGACGACCAACAAAAGATGAAACAGAGCTGTCCAAAGAAATGTGTCTTGAAATGCCTAGAAAGACCCCACCGTTATTGGGAAACTAGCTTGGGGGTAAGCCCAAATTACGTGCTTACGAGGTGCTATGGATTATCCAAGTCAGGTGTGTGTACAGAAATCAGAGGTCAATATGTTCTCTACGGCAGAGGACGGAGGGATGTATAAAGAGAAGTAGACTTGTATGGATCCAGATTGTTCACAGAGTTTTCTGGAGAGCATGCTCTTGAAGCTATAAGGTATACAGATCCATGAGGCATGGAATTGGTTGAGTTTTAGCGAAACACGCAGTTTTGAAGCATACTTCCACAGTAGTAAACGATGTAGATGTTTGACATATACGTTACATCCAACATGTGTTCGAATCCGGGTGTCATTGCCACAGCCCACACACGATGTTACTTGACTATCCATCGGCCGAGGCTGTACTTTTGTTTCTAACAGTCTCCTAGTACACTGCTGGTGTGCGTGTGGATTGTGCACTCTTGGTAGAAAAAAATGATGGCGCAGTTGGCAGGAAGGCACATACAGCAATTTAGAGGCCGCCATCCTTTGATGGTGCAGTCTTTTTTGGTTTTCGATTTGTTTGTAAGAGACCTGGGAACAAGAATAGTAAACTAGGGTCTGTGTGACTTTTCAAAAGGGCATCCTCTTCCAAGCAACACACTCTACAAAGAGTTTCACCATGGATTGCCATATGTGGGGATGTCCGTATTTCGTGCCCACAAAATGGCGGCATATGTCTGGAGGGTTTGGGTCACAGTACCCCTACTTGCGGAGAATCCCAATGTCCTTTCCAACCTTTCCGGTCTCCCCTTGCTGCTTTTGCCCTGGCAGGTGATGATACCGGAGGCCAGGCAGAGAGGTTTCTCGTGTGACTTTTGTGTTGGCACATCTGCATAAGAACTGAGTCAAAACTGATCTCAGTGACTTCGTGTCAAATGTGCCATCCTCATCATTGCCCTCCTCCTCCTCCTCCTCATCATCATCATCATCATCATCATCATCATCATCATCAGCATCAGCATCAGCATCATCATCATCATCATCATCATCATCATCATCATCATCATCATCATCATGTGAAACCCAAGGACGGGGCAAGGATAAGGGGCTAAAGTCCTGGTTGGTCGCATGGCACGATGCTACCTCGAACTTGTGGCATTGTCCATCACCATCCATCATCACCATTCATCCACCAGTATCCACCACCACCACCCCCAGCACCATCATCATCATCATCATCATCATCATCATCATCATCATCATCATCAGCAGCAGCAGCAGCAGCAGCATCAGCATCAGCATCAGCATCATCATCATCATCATCATCATCATCATCAGCATCAGCATCAGCATCAGCATCAGCATCAGCAGCAGCATCAGCATCAGCATCAGCATCATCATCATCATCATCATCATCAGCAGCATCATCATCATCATCATCATCATCATCATCATCATCATCATCATCATCATAATCATCATCATCATGATCAACATCAGTCATCACAAATAGATACCAATCATTCACAACCATTTTGTTCCCATCACGTTTTCCCCAATGTCTTTAGGATCGTGCCACCATCCCTGGGATTTTCCTATCCCGTAGAGGGTCTCCAATATGTCTCCTAGGGACCAGCGCTGAATCCTGGGTTCAAGACGCGCCACTGGGTTCACATCCCAGGTTAAATGGAACTTCCCCGTTGGTAAAGAAATCTGTTTTTTTTGAAAGGACAAAATCCTTGGAAATCAGCTACAGATGGTGGATTTTCCATTGCTACTAGTATGTTACCAAAGGGTACCTACAGACAAGAAAACTACTCAAGAGTGGAAGGAATATCTCTTGGGGTAGTTATGCATCGTGATGCTGATGGTCACTAGGACTTAGAAACATCTCGGATCGCAACCTCGATCATGCCTCAACCACCCACTTCTTGAGGCCTATCCAGGATCTCCGTGGTTGAATAAGAATTGCCATGTGATCTCTTGGATATTCTCATTGGGGGGATAGCTGTGCGATCTCCAACTTTGTCCCACAGTTTGGAGTATGAGTTGTGCTATGAATGGGTAAGATATTCTTCTTTCCTGCACTGGTGTTCTTCCTTCCCAGCAGTTGTGCTATGAATCAGCCGGCTGTCTCAACCATTGCTGGGACCATCACCGCATGTCAAACCCCTGGGAGTTCCCCCCAACTTTCAGCGCGTGCTGAGCCGGAAGCTTGGTGGACCGTCGTTTTCATCAGGTATCAATCACATGAAGACGGACGTTTCTTGGTAGCACCAGCACCATGCAGCACCCTGTTGTGGTTGCGATTGGTTGGCTTAATCTAATATTGGTCCAGAATGGTGCAGACAAGATTTCAACGGTTTGATGCAAGCATGACTAGTTGCAATTTGATCTGCTTTATTATATCTGTTGCTGAAAACCATGGCCAACCATGGCATGGGCTTATTTGTGAAATAGCTTCCCAATTTCCCAGACGTATCCATCTGATTGCGGACCCAAGAACTTTTGGACTAAGCCAATGAGTTGTCTTGCGAGACCAGTAAGAAGTGTTCGGATTTCCCCAATGATTTCCGCGTGCCCTGTGCCAAAAGAAAAAATCAAGAAAAGCATAGAAAAGCCAAATTACAACCCAAATCTGACACTCAGAATTTGTTTTAACATCTTTCAGTACCAACATGGATGGTCCATGTGACTTGCCGCATTTTAAGGCGGCCAAGTTGCCGGAGTCCGCCCTGAGCGGCCTCTGGGGTCATCTTTGCATGGGCCTGGAAGCCAAGCTCCGGACGGCTTGGGCATGGCAGCTGGCTGTTGGTGACAGCTAAGAAATGAAAACACGCGAAGTGCAGCTGTTCTGACTTCAGGGCTAGACACCCACACCCAACAACACGGGTCCTACACCTGGAACGGACGGAAAGGCACAACAATAGTGGGATAAACCACTGATCAACAATTGATTTCGTCCACCTGTAGAGGTACCTGAATGCTTTGACCCGGATGTTCCCCGAGGAAGCCCTTGGGCTTTCCAATCTCTGAGATGATGCACTGGATTCTTGCGGATTGCAAGCTTGAGGTATTCCATTGCCGGATGACAATCCTGTCAGAGCCTAAGTTCGTGGCTGTCCATCCCATCGAAAAACCTTCGAAATCCAGCTGGCCCTTGGGTGTTTGGTTCGTTCACTTTGGATGAACCCCTGCGGAAAGACCGTTCATTTGGCCCTTGAGTCTTTGAATTCGCCCGTTCGCCGCACTTTTCGCAGAGCGACAGCCAGGCTGAGAGCTATCGCCCACCCATCGACAAAATGTCCGAGCGCTTCTTCCGCAGTTTCATGGAGGCGGCCACGGAGTCAGGTTGCGCCACAGCCTCTTCCCATGGAATTCTGTACCGTGCTCCCAAAGAAACGAAGGGGTTGTCACGTTGGGGCTGGGGGGATTTGCGGGTCATGGACCCCACTTGATGATTAGGTTTCTTGATGTCACTTGCCCTGTTGATAGCTTGACATTGTCCCCAGTCCAACTGGGATTTACAGCCAGTCGGTGATGGTTCCCTGGGCCAAGATGGCATCCAAAATAGAAAGGCAGCCACTCCACGCACCCTCACAGAGCCCCACCAACCCTCACCAGCACTGGCTGCAGGCAGATGTGCGGAAGAGGAACAGCAGCGATGCGTCCACAGAGGCTGCTTGGTTTGTTGCTGGTTGTTAGTAGTTGTCCAGTAATTGCAGCTGCTTTGACCAGCGCAGTTGGTAGGTACCAGTAGCCCCTACGTGCCCCTACGAAAGATGCGGAAGTACGTGGAAGGTCTATTGAGGTGGCAGTCTCAAGAGCAACAAATTTGGCGACTCCTGAAAGGGAAATAATACAGTATTCCTTCTGTGCTTTCAACAGAATGTTCTTGTTGGGCGTTTTTTTCCACAAGCAGCATGAAGGCTGGAACTTTTACACGTTTCAGTAGATTGCAACAAACAAAGCTGTTGGGGAAGATGATTTGAGAATATTTGAGATGTATGTGTGAATCATGAGCCCCTCTACACTAGACAGAACCCCTTAAAAACGTGTGTAGGTAGTAGGTTTGGTTGGTTTCGCCATGTGACGCCCGCGACCTGAGTATTCATAGAAGAACTCGCTTCAGGGCCCCAACGTTGATGATTTCACTGTGTGAAGAGCTCATTTGTTGATGATGTTGGGGGTGCCATCATTTACGCAATGTTAACAACACGAAACTGACCATCTATGGCAATCCAGCCTCCCCTTCCAATCCCGCAGAGATGGGTTTTACCTGGGATCCGACTCGTTACCCAACGTCAGTTGGTTGGTTCATCTCATGAACTGCCAGTGGACTCCTGCTTCCAACTCGAAAGTCGTCCACGGCCTTTCTGGGTTGGGGGTACCTGACGGGTAAAGTTCACAAGCCCCTGTTTCTGAGCTGATGAAACCAACGAGAAGCCAAAGAATTTGATATCCACTCCAAACCAAGGTTTTCTCAGTTGGTCGTTTCTCAAAATAGGGGGGGTGCCAAAATGGTTCCTATTACTATAAATGGTCAACTACTAGATGATTTGGGGGTACCCCTATTTTGAGAAACCTCCATATTCTACCTTGTACCTACCTACCGGTGAGCCATCACTTTCTTCGGGGAACGGCGGACGAGTTCGTCACTGGCGATGGATTGCTGAAAAGTCGCCCTGGTTGTATCTGCAAGCAGCGCTGACTTGCGATGGCTAATTATATGTTGTAGTGGCCAATTATTGGTTGGCTAGGAATCCTATATAATTATGGTTGGAATACTAATGATTTAAAAAATAGGATTGGCCAATTAGAATAACTTACAGTACCAATTGATAGGATTGTTGGAATATTGGTAAGAGAAAAATGGCACAATTCATGATCATATTTGTTGCTACTTAACCAGGAACGATTAGCAGCCAAAAAAAGTTGAGAATAACCAACAATACTCGATGACACTAACCAACAATAATAAAAACTCAACAACAAACAGTCCTCTTCTTCTCTGCAAAAAATGGTGGTCTAAACCCTGGCTGCAGCTGGCAACTCAATTGGTTAAGCACTATCAACGAACCGCCCTGGTAGTCTGGGAGAAAAGTTTGTGCTGGAAACTTTGCAAACTGAAGTGACAAGAAAAAATCAACAAAAAGTACAACAAGTCAACGATTATAATCCATTATCAGCCATTATTAGCCACTATTTATTAACCAATCTAAACCATCGTGACCATTACTACATAAACACTAAACATCAATAAACACCAAATAAACAACAAAATTAAGTTACCTCCAAAATTCAGTCACCCCCAAAAATAACCGACAAATAAACAACAAATCAACCAATTCAGTCACCCGCCAAAGCTCCACAACCCCCCATGAAGACCCATCTCCGACACCTGCCTTGAGGCCATCGAGCCGGGCACTGCGAGCCCTCCCAAAGTGCGGAGCCCTGGGAGAGCAATATAGCCCTGCTTGCTGAGCCCGGAGGGCATCACCAACGAGATGCTGTTGTGATAGCCAGGGGGGTTCTCAAGTCATGGGGGACCTCCCACATCATTTATGATATTAACCATTTGTAGTAATAGACCAACCTTAACTTTGGGGTTTACCGTTTCTGAGAAACCACCTGTGCTCGGTCCACCCAGTGTTTAACAAATGTGGACTGAACCATTTGTCGATATGTGGTTCTTCTTGGCTGAATAGCAATCGCCAGATAAGAGAGAGTGACACGAATGCTGGTGGCCAACAACAACCTTCAATAAGACAAAGTACAGATGGAACAACCCCTGTTTTAGTCTGTTTTATGCCATTTTTGGTCCTCGAGACAGTCAACCATTGAGCAAAAAGCAGGGATAGCAAGGGAATCTATCCAGGACTTGAATAGCCTGTGGGCATCAACAACCTCCCAGTGAAGATCATCATCCTGCCCAGAGATGGTGAACATCAGCTGAGTGTCTTGCAGCTGGATGAAATCCTCCGATCTCATCTCGGCTTCCGGTTCAACAAGTCATCCAGAAGTGCTAGGTTGGTGGGCTCAGCACCAGGTCTTCCCAAACCACCAGACCTTCATCGGGTTCACTCTGGGCACACAGTGCCAGTGGCTCCTGCCAGTTGGACGAAGATGGTTCAGAACCCGACCCCCAAGCAGCCGAATGAGAGTCGGATATGTCACCCGTGCCAGGTGCCTTTTGTTGGTCCTTGCCCAGACCAACAAAATGGTGATTATTGATGGGCTAATTGTTGAAGATATTGATTAGCTATGGTTAATGCTTGGCTACGGGCCAATCAATATTCACCATTATTATTGAAGATAGCTGCTGACCCTTGCTAGCCATGAACCATTGTTCTTGAACTCAATTGCAAACTGTGAACAGTATAAACAATGTGAATATCATAGAATTGCTAACCATGATTATTAAACCATGTACCATCCAGGTAATAATCATTTTTGACCATTATAATTAACCATATTTAACCAGTATCAACCATGATTGATCTCTAGTTAACCATGGGTGGTTCAACCACCAACCAGATATTGATTGACATGCCACCAGATACCAGGCTGGTGTGTTTTTCAGGCATTGGGCGCATCCTTTTGCTCCTCTGCATCTTCAGCAGGTTCTTTGACCTCAGCCACGATCTGCTTCCAGTTGAAGGAACTTGGTTGAACGCTAATTGCATTGGGTAAAGAGTAGTTGTTGGACTATAGACTGAATTATCTTTATTAGTATCATTATTATTGATTTGGATGATTATCTATCTAAAGCAATAGTGGTACCTTCAAACCATTCCGAGATGTGCATCCTTCATAGGAGAACTTCCAGGTTTTGATGCTATCCTGGTATTTGTAGACAACCAAGACATCTTGAGCTCCATGTATTCCGATTTGTAGACTCGATTTGGTTGCATATTCAAGATGAATCATGACGATGATTGTGTTTGTTTGTTGGTATTCTCAATCTAAACTAGCCATGTGATCAGGACAAAAATGATCGGTCGCAGGACCTGTTACAGGATTCTACAACTGGCATTTCACAACCCGCCAAAGCCAGGGACTGAATACGTGGGGAGCGGCCAAAGCCCCCAAAACTACAAGGGTGCTACCGTCCCGACTGGGGGTGACCTAGTCACCCCTGCTGAATGATGATTGTGGGTTTTGTGAACCATCAATATACCGCGAAAAACCTCAATTGGGTCCATGATGGGTTTCTCAAAATCGGGATACCCCCAAATCATCCACTATTAATTTTTTATAGTTCATCTTTTGGGTCCCACATTTTAAGAATCCCTACAAAGTTAACCATGGTCTTCCCACCCTTTCCTAGGCATCACTTGGGCAGTGGAGCCCTTGACAGCAACTGCGCTGAGGTTCCCCCACCGGACGTCATGGTCCGGGTCCCTCTCCACTGCTGAAAGCCATGCCCAGCGATTTGCGCTTGGTGGGCTTGAGACCAGGCAGGGCAGCCATGGATGGTTGGGAGAGCGAGATCTGGTTGGATTCGAGAGATTGATCTCTTAGATAGCCGGAGATCTTCAAGTGTTTGATGCAGCTGTGGTATCTCTAACCCTTGAAACCATGACATAGATTTGGTATGATTTGGTGATTGTGAAAGAAATCCGATCAAACGGTTCATGTTGAAGAGTTTGAGCTGGGCACCAAAGTTGGTTTGCTTCAGTCAATCGCGCCCAATCCAATCCGTTCAATCCCGTTCAATGCTTTGGCAAAAATTAAATTTGTTCATCAGTTCATGCACAGAAACTGCTACCTTCGGACTGTTGGCATACGTTTGATTCAGCCCCCCAAAAAAGGCTTTTTGCAGCTACCTCCAGGCTAATCGTACCCATGAAAAAGTCTGCCACAGTTTGTTGCAAACCTCAATATCTCCATGGCAAATGCATCCATGAAGTAGCTCCAGATTCGACAAACAACGGCGTGCGGCGTGAAAAGGAGAGAAACCGCTGGGTCTTCAACCCAGAGCCAGGTGTGTAACCCTCCAAGTTTATGTTGTGATTCAGCAATCGCCCCAAGAAGCCATCGCCATCTTTTTGGTTGGCTTTAACTGCTAGCTGTTCATCAACCACTGCGGACTGTGCTTAGCATTTTTTTCGCACATGGCCAGGTAGTTTTATTGAGAATGATAACTACTTACTCTACATTTTTAAACATATCACTATCTGCACAGCCTCAGGTTCTCTATTCCCCATCAGCACTAGTGGACGACTACCTGACCCTGATTTTATCATTCCACTCCGGTAGTCTCACACGGCAATGGAAATTCCACAATGTTTCTAAGATTTCCTGGGGAAATCATCCATTTCTTGTGGATTTGCCATTGCCAAGTCAGATTGCCACAGGGTCGATAATCGTCCATCAACAACTGATTGACCACTATGAGTTGCCAAATCTAAAAGATGAAGTTACCACAACCATGATTCAGTCATTGGAATAGCTATTACTCGATTAATCATCTGACCACTACTTAACCCATCTAAGGCAATGAACCATCACTAATATCCATCAATTGTCAGTTTATCATCACATAATCATCAACTAGCCATCACCAAATCATTGATTAGCCATTAGTGAACCATTCTATAACCAGAATATCACCAAAACATTGATTCAACCAGTAGTTAACCATTCTAGAACCATCATTTTTCACCCTCAGAATATCCCCAGCCATGACTTCTCCCCTTCCAACATCCCCACCTGGCGGCGGCCCCCGGTGGTCACCAGGCGCTCCCACCCCCGGTGGTGCTGCCGCTGGCAGGGCTCCGCCTGGCCGTGGGCCTTCGCCGCA
>VSDK01009060.1:13132-39835 GCA_009767595.1 Symbiodinium kawagutii | reverse complement strand
TATCTACCAGAACCCTGGTAGTTACCCTGGTGGGTATACCTAGTTAGACCTAGTTACTAATAGGGTAACCGCTGATGGTTGGTTACCCTTGGTGGCAATAAACAGTAGGTGGTTATAGTGGTTGTGGTAGTTATGGTGGTAGCTAACGATAGTCAACGGTGATGCTTAGCAAGGTTTAGGATAGATAGTGGTGGTGTAATAGGAATAGTAGTTGTAGTAGTGGGGTAGTAATATGTGATTGGCTGTCAAAATGCTATATATTGATTTGTTGAATTGGGAGTACCTTTCTGATGTCATAAGTGTCGTTTCTAAACTTTGTTAAGCAGCGGGCCCCCAGCAGAATCACCTACTTCTGCAAGGCAGCGCTAGATTTGCGCTAGTTTGGCAGGTCCTAGGCATTTAATATAATTGCATTTGAACTTCTCTTATTATTGTTATTGTTGTGAAACAAATCTCAGATTTTCTCCGTTAGCGTGGCGCTAGATTCGCGCTAGCACTTAAGTGGAACAGATCTCAATTGTGAAGCAGTGTCCATGTCGTAGATTGCAATCAATTATTAGCTCATAGAACTACTATTTATAATCTTATCACTGTTTCCCATATCCAAGATTCTTTGACAAAGAGCAAAGCCAGGAAGTTGAGACAGAGAACAGTCATCAAAGACATGGACAGCTCGAGTAGCAGCTCAAAAGTGTCCCCCGCTAGAACCATTGAGCCGTTTTCCATGTGTCAAGCAAGAATACTTGCAATTCCATAGGTAATCCATGTTGCTTCCCAAATGATTGTGGCAAGCAGCGGGCCCCCATCTAGATCGCATGAAGGGCGCTTCCTGGGAACAAACATTTTGACAACCGCCCATATACATAGATTGATCATGGTTAATAGCTAACAAGGTTAGCAATAAAGGCTCACAATTGTTGACAATAATGGTAAATAGTAAATAGCTAAGAATTTGTAATAGCAGTGGTTAGCAAAGGTAAATTGCATGCAGGTATGATTTACACCAGCCCTCGTGTAAAGGCCAATAACGCTTTGTAATAGTAGTGGTATGATGGTCATGGATGAAGAGGTAATTTGACCAATGAATGTCGTTAACTATGGTTTGTGATGCTGGGAACAGCTAGTCATGGCAAATAATGGTTGACAATGGTTTGTAGAAATGGTTCGGAATGGTTCAGAATCTCCAACAGCAAGGGTATATAGACATGGTGGATAAGGGTTAAGAATCCCAACAACAATGAGATAACTTGGTTTGTTAACTGATGATTGTTCATGATGGTCAGTAACTACTACAGCAATGGGACGTAAATGTACACCATTATTTGTACTACCAAGCATAGTGATGGTAAATTCGTCTTAATTAAACAATATGATTTCTAAATGTTTATTGCCCGGAGGCAATTGTTAGTACTGCTTAGTCAGTGATCGTTGACTGCGGTTGAAAATGGTTAGTAGTTGGGAACAATGGTCAATGGTCTTAGAGTAGTGCTGATCGATATTGGTCGATAATGATCACTTATGGTCGTATAATGTTGGTGAATACATATCCATAGCAACGTTTGGCTGATAATTTGTCGAGGATGATGACACATTTGTCGGGAATAGAAAATACTCTGCTTTGATGCAACAGCCATTGGTATATACCACTATTAGCCACCATAGGGAATCTTTTACTCTTGGGAATGGTGGTCAATCATGGCTATGTGATCATATTGGTTCATCATTCTTCTTTCTCACCTTGGTGATGCCAATCGTTTGTTAATTGGTTAATGAAACTAATTAAATCTATCATCTACTACATTGGCTAATGAAATGAACTAAATTGAGTCAACTTATTGATCATTAGTACTAATTGGTGAACCTGCAATGAAACTAATTAAATTGATCAGATTGGTCAATATTAACTACTATAATTGGTTAAAAACTGATCATCATCAGCTCTGACTCCAATTTAGTAGTGGTTTAACTAACTCCTCAATCTTTGGTCAATTGAATCCAAAATCGTGGTTTTGTTCTTGACTCCGAGTACTAAATGAAACTAATGAAACCAGTACTTAATGGGTGTTTCTCAAAATAGGGGGTCCCCAAAATCAACCAATACTAGTCGTTTATAGCAATAAACCAGCCATTTTTGGGGTCCCCTATTTTTGAGAAGCCACCAAATTGATGATCATCAGATCTGGCTCCCCACAACTCATTGCAGCTTCACCACGGCCTTGGCCGCCGCGTTGTTCAGGTGGCAGTGCCGGCTTCGGCCGGGCCTATGGACCCAGTCGCGGCGGCTCCAGGGGCTCATCGTCCCTTGGTTTCAGCGGCGGTCACCGAGGCGCTGGGCTGCCGAAGGAGCCGCGCCCTGGGATAGGCATTACTTGGGAATCCAAGATCCAAATACTAATGATTAGTAATAATGATTAACCAAAATGATTAACCAAAGATTACTAACCAAGTAGTAATCAAGTGATTAATAATAATGATTAACCAAAATGATTAGTAATACCTGGTGAACCATTTACTAAAAATGATTAACCAAGTAATAAACTTTTTTTTTTGGGAGCAGCACCGGGTCAGAATTTGACGCAGCCGCTAGCAGAAACAAATTCAAGGATTAGAATGCAAAGTCAGGCCCGATATGTCCGTTGCCAACCTCAGTAGCACACATGGCATGAAACATCAACACATCTAAAGAAATCATTCTCTTGGCAATGGCCATTTCGGGCTCCTTGAATGTTACTGCTTTCGGGCTTGGTTCAGCGAGCCTAGCACTGTCTATGTTGAGTTCAGCTTCCAAGCTGATGCGCAATGGTCTATCACCTGGAATGGAAAAATTCTCTACTGAAGTGGGTGGTGAGACATCCAAAGCCTCTAGGGATCCAGGATTAAAAATGCCATCTGGATCACCATCTGTACTTGGGCTGTCCCTCCACTCACTGTAGGAAGTTTCCGTGACAGTGTCATCTGCCGAGCCATGCGATTCATCAGAACTGGAGTGAACTGAGATGCGGTCATCGTGCTCTCTGGGGGCGATCTCGATGAATACGAAGCCTCCGTGAAGAAAAATTTGGGGTTCCATGTCATTGGTCAACTGCACTCCATTGACGTCTATCCATCATTCCTCATCTTCCTCTACTCCAGCCAATTCGAGCTGGATGAGGATGTCTCTGCGATGCAGAGGAACCCGTGTGGCCCAAGGGGCCACAAAGTGCTCAGCTTCATGTCCTTGTTGGTCGACATATCGCAATTCTAGCACCATACTGCGCCAGGTGGACCACATTGGGAACTGCCGCGGATCCAGCACCACATAGTGCGGGATGTCCTCCATCAGGCTTGATGCAGTCCAGGCGTCATTGACCTCAATGGCAGCCCATAAGCCATTGTCTTGTTGGAGGTCAGGCCAAATGTCGACGATGTTCTGCTCAAAGATTTCCTCCGCAAGGTCAGGATCCCCATCCTGAATCCAAAATCGGGCATCTTTGGGATGATAGTCGAAGTCGGCATGGGGGACGCGGGCTCTCCAGGCATGAACAGCTCCATGTGTTGGAAAGCCTTCAGCAGTCTGGCCACCATACAGCCAACGAATTTCATCTGGGAGGTGAGGATCAGGAGGTTGTCTGATTTGCTCCCCTGCAAAGATAGGAACATCTTCTGCGTAGCGCAAGGTGTTTGTGATCACCATCCTGATGTCATCCTCGATTCGAAGTGTTTTTGATTCAATCCATCCTTTCTCACAAGATGCATTTGCATCTGGAGGTCTGAACAGGCTCCACCAACGCAATGATGGAGCATGAGGGCCAGGGCGGTCAGGGACTAAACCAATTTTTCGGCTTGCTCTTCCTCCTCGATGTTCTCCGGCTCGTCGTCCTCCACATCGATGGCAACTTGTTTGTCCCTCTTGGCAACGCCAGCGGGTCTGGATCCTTTGTTGGTTTGTCCTTTGGTGATTCCTGGCGATGTCTTCAGCGTAGGATGTCTCTTTGGTAACTGAGGGCTTGTAGCAGTGTTGGGAGCCGTTCCATTTCCAACTCCGGGTGAAGCTGCTGTCCAAGGCTCCACCGGGGCATTTGGCTGAGTAGGATTGGCATGATGATATGCCATCACCTGTTGCATCTGTGCTTGCAGCGCAAGCATGTTCTGCTGGTTCTCCCATGCCACACGCTCTGCTGCGAGAGCTCTCTGCTCCATCGCAGCAAGCTGGCTCTGGTGGGTGTTCATGTCCACTGAGTCGAAGTCTGGCTCCTCCTCGTCCATTTCTTCCTCCTCTTTGAGCGCTTTCTTGAGCTCCTTCTCCAAGCGCTGCAATTCGGATTCGTAGCGCTCCTTTTCGTCCTTCATCAGCTTTCTCTGAGCACGTTCCCAGTCCTTGAACTTCGTCTTGGTCTCTTCGATGCGTTGCCGAAGTCCCCTTTCCTTGTTCATCTGCTTTCTTCGTTGATTTAAAGTCCTTTGCTCTTCTCGCAAGAGGGCTCGTGGTGAGGCCTCGAGAGATTGGAGTTGTTCCTGACTGAGCTGTTCCCCATGCGTCAGTCTGCGGACCATGTCCTTCAACTCCAATAGTCCAGGCTCCGAAGAAGAGGATTGGGATGACGAAGGCAGTTCCAAGGATAGCTTTCGACCATCGAAGCCTCGCACTGTATTGTTGGACTGCTTTGGCTTTGGCTGTTGCCATTGAGTCCAAGAAGTTGACTTCTTCTGGGGTGGCCACCATTGTGACATTTGGTGCCTGAGTTCCTTGTAGACTGGGCGGCTGTGGTGTAGAGCAAGCAAGTAGTGTGCCCGAAGAAGCACACCTGGATCCAGTTCCACACCTGCAGCTCTGTGCTTGCGAATTGACCGCCTCACCCGTTGTCTCGCCCGACGTGCGTGGCGATGAAACGGTGGCGAAGGCGGTATGGCAGCTCAGCGACGTGACTTTGTCACTGGGGCACCAGAGAGGCAATCAGGGTATCTACCGAGTATTCCTCTCGAGCCCTCAAGTAATAAACCAAGTAATGACTAACTGGTGAATCATCCAACATCATCCAAATTGGTGGATCCTAAAAATTAGCATTTGATTCCCAAGGAATTTTGTTGGATTTGGGAGTGCTAATGTTTTCCCAGATTGGTGAATCCTAAAAATTAGCATTTGAGTTGGGAAAAAATACCATGTTTGATGATGTTGGATGGGAATCCAACAATTCCAAATACTTATAGGAATCCTAAAGATCGTATTTTTTGACGATTTGGAGAGAAAATCAGGATTCCGATTTCAGTTCCTTGATTCAAAAAGAGCATTGCTATCAGCCCATGGCTGTGGGAAGTCCTCATGTTCCGGTTCCCAGCAAAGCTGTGAGAGTGAGCCCATGTTCATGACAACTGGGCAGAGGGAAAAAGACATGATATCCAGAAGCGGCGTGCCTCCGAAATTCATGGCGCTTCCCTGTAAATGTAGTGGGGCCTTGGGATGGCCTTCCCCTCTTACCAGGGAATCCCAAGCAATTCGTGCTTTGCGTGGGGAGAGCTTGCTTGGGAGCTATGAGAATGACATACTGTGATCGTGGTATGTCCGTCCATGTGTATCTTTACCACTATAGTATGTGTTTGTGTGTCTCCGTACATGTATTTGCATTTAAAGTGTCTTCAACAGTTGTGCTTTGTGTGACGATGGGTGGGATGGTGTACAAACTTCCAACTTGATCAAGTTGGATAATCGATATGATACCAGTGTACAACTACCATGGTGGAGTTATCCCAAAGTTGTATACACTCTGGTAAACTAATATAGCAATGGAAAATCCACCATTTTGTTGGGAAAACCCTGGGAAATCATCCATTTATGGTGGATTTTCCGTTGCCATGTTAGTTCGCCAGAGGGTATAGCAGCTGTATCAAGTATCCCAACTTGTATCCCAGCGTACAACTTCCAGCGCTGGGGAGCCGAGGCCATGGCACTTGCCCTCGCCCATGAGCGAGTTGAGCACTGCCTCAGAACGATTGAACAGTTCCGTGGCGCATTGCTGACACGGACATGGTCTACATGGCCGATGTACCCGTTGGTTGACTTGTCTTCCTCCTTGAACTTGTTTTCGCCTATGATTGGTTATGATTGGTTATGATTGGGCTGATTGGGTATGATCCCCTTGTTAACAACCATTTCCCCCCCCCCCATCAAAATGCTGATCCGTTCACTGGCCCGCTCCCTAGCAATGATCCTAGATGGCTTGAGCCTGGCAACACTCGACCACGCAGCTGCATTATTGCTGGATCACCCCTGGGCAACGGTGATCCAACAGTTGATGTTTGGTCAATGGTTGGTTGGTGTTGGTCAATGGTTGGTCAATGTTGGTTGGTGTTGGCCCATGTTGGTTGATGTTGCTTGTATACTGTTGGTTATTGGTGCGTATTCTTAGCCATGCTAGTGATACTGATTTATGTTTGTTATTCAAAATCAGTACCCATAGTCCATAGTTTCTTCCAATGACGAGCATTGGCAAGATCTTCAATGTCGGTCACAGCAGGATTGTAAAACAGCTATATAATAGATATTTGTTTGGTAGATGTACCGATTAATTCATGATTAACTATATCCAATGTATCTAAAGTATGTGTTCGATATAATATGTTTACGCCAGATACATGTATAGGTATTAACAATTTATACGACTCATGGGAAGTGAAATGATTGGTAACGTCACTGGCTGTACTCAGTGTTACTGACATGCCCGTCGCTCTGGGTATGTTGGTTCGTTCCATTCCCCAGTTCATTGATCATGATTGTGCTAGGTCCGATGACCAATTATTGACACAATTATCGGTCATGATGATTGCTTTTGGAAATGATCTATCCTTCGTAATTGCAGAGCCTTGTATAAAAGTTCAAATAATAGCAAATTAGTACCAATTAGTATCAATTGCTATCATTTTCAGTATTATATAGCCCAATAAAGGCAATACTTACATTTAAAAAACACGGCCAGGTTATTAGTATCAACCTAGGTATTTCTCGTCAACATCATAATTTAGCCTTGGATCGTTTGGGCATAGCACCTTCACCTGGGTACAGATTGTGCTTTCCAATTGCTATTGTCAAGCGAGATCACAACAAACCACCCACATTTGGATGGGAAGTCACCTTCTGTTGAAATAGATCTCATTTTTTCACTTCTTGTTGGGTGTAAACCCTCATTGTTGACCATTATCGATCATTAGTCAGTATTGTTAGCCAATATCAGCAATGGTTAGCCCATATTTATGGGTGTTTCTCAAAATACCGGTAACCCAACAGTGGGTTGGTTTAGTTTGGTACGATAAATGCTTAATAAAGGATGATGTGGGGGGTCCCCCATGTTGAGAGACCCCCTATCAGTAATGGTCAACCCATCTCATGAACCTCTGGTGTACCATCATCATTGTTCTCCTGATAGTTTTGTTGGTTTTTCATCCTCGATTAACAAAACTACATCTCTATCAGGAGAACATGAAACCTTATGAGTTGAATGTATCCCATATGTACCATCATCATTTTCCTATAGGGCTTCATGTTGCTTAACGGCTTGACCCAGTTCGCCATCTCATGAACCCCTACAGTGGTTCTCAGGCTGGTCATCTCGACTTTTCACCGAGGTTCACAGCCTTCAGGCAGTGACTCCTGCGAAGAACCACGACATTTGGGGTCCCTCGGTACAGCGGCTGGCAGCAATGGCAGGGATGACACCTGGATCACCCGGGCTGCGGCCAAAACCCAGGGGATCCGTGGGGGCTTCCCATGCGAAGGGAATTTTTGATGTTTTATTTAGTTATTTATTGAAAAAACACATATGCACTGTTTTCATTGTACTACAGGCATCTACAGTACATGCTTCAATGTGCATATGATTAATTGTGTTTGTAGCGATGTAATTATAGGATAGATATCTATGGTCAAACCTTTGTTGGTTCAGCACTGGTATGGAAGGTTGTAACCGGTGGGCAGCTAGAATGTGATTCCTAGGGTGCGAAGCTTCTTTGTCCTTCAGCTTGATGAGATACTTTCATATATTTTGTTCTTTTAATCTATATCGGCATATGTGCGGGAACAATCCCTGCATCAAAGTAGCTCCATCAATGTTTCGCACGCATATGAAAAGTGCTATATAAGATCTGCATTTAGCCATGGAACTTCCTTTTGTGAAATCTGCGAATCATGGCAGTATTACCCATGGCCTCTGGTGGTAGTCACTTGCAAGAATGGCACCAGTGGGTTTTCGCACTAAATACTCCTTCAACTTGGGGCATGGTCTCCCACTGAACATCATTGCTGCTATTTAAGCCCACTCCGAGGCCACGAGTGCAATTTTGGTAGTGGAAAGATGGCCATTTTAGATACACCATGGCTTTTTTTGAAATAGAGGATCCCCAAAATAGATAATTTATTACACAAACATGATTTCAAACAAATCGATTTGGGGGGTAGCTTCATTTTCCGAAAAACTAGAACTTGTGGCTGGATGTTCCATTCCCTGGTAGCCAAGCTAGTCCTCCAACCCAGGTACCGCAACGGTGCCGTAACGGTGCTGTGCCAGGTCTGAGATGGCCTTTGCCTTCGAAGATCCATCGCAGAGTGACCCCAGCACGGTGGGAGGACCATCGGACTGCGGCAGCCCATATCCCGAAGGGAACGGATCTGGAGCAGGCGCCAAGGATCTGCAGTCGGCCATTTGGGAAAGCATCAAGTGCCTCGGCTTTCTTGTGCGGGGAGCTGGGCGGAGGTCTATATATCTGATGTATATTTGAGATCTATCGATCAATGATATTTTTGTGTATATCTATCAAGCATCTGATTTAATTATCAATCATTTATATATATACCCAGTGAACCTTTTCCTGTCTTTTTTGTGGGGTGAGAAACAAATAGTTGACTATTTCTTGATGGAACCAAATTTAGATAGGTTTATTTAAAAATAGATATCTATTTTTCAATAACCCCAAATATGAGCTTATTTAAGGGGTACTTGTGCAGGAATTGGTTCAATGGGTCATGATTCCAATGGAGACATGATGGGTTGCCAACGGTTGGACCTCAGCCATCATCAGCCGTCCTTGGCCCCGAGGTGATTTCCCATGGTCATATCAATGATCAACTTGGATTCTTTGGATGCAACAATCCCGACATCAGTTCCTAGAAGGAACCAAGTGGCATCAACAGCCAAGATTTCAGAATTGATACCATAGAAAGGTTGGGTATCTAAGGTTGTAGATTGACGATGTAATTTGGGGTTCACCTACCACTTTCCTTCCTATCCAACCGCCGCCCCGTGCTGGGCAATTTCATGGTCGTCTTCAAGATGATCCTCCGCGAAGCTGCCCGGTTTCCCAATTTTCCAGCGGTGCAGTCACTCGTGTGTCAGTGGAGTAGCTACCTTGGCATGCATGTGCATGGCCGTGTGGTTGGCTTTTTGTGGGATTGTTTTAAAGGAATGGTTGAGAAATCCTTTGTCAACTCGAAGCTGCTTGATTGTGCTTACTGCATGGATAATTTTTGTGGCCACAGCATTTTGCTTCAAAAGATTTTTGGTTTTCCCATCCTGTGGTATTGACCCTGTGTGGCATCCCATGGATTGCCTGGGTTTGGCTGTGACCTGGGAAGATTCCAAAGAACTCCGCACCCGAATCCGAGAAGAGAAGCGGGTCCTTGTCTATGGGGTCAAGGAAAAGTATTGCCAGCCCAACCGTCAGAATGCGGTGGAGAATGCTGGGATACTCAAACCTGTCTTGATCCGTCTTGGTCAACATCCCAAACATACTCTTCCTCACCTGGATGATCTGATTGTGGAAGTCACGACATTGTACTCAAAATGCGGGCTTTCAACGGACAACAAGGCACCCTACAAAACCAGTGTTGAGATCAAGAAGCTGGCTGGATTTATCAAATCTCGATCCAGACGCAAGGAGGTGACCAAGGACATGTCTTGGTGTCCAAACGCGCTTGGGTCCCAACCTGCCCCAACAAAATGCGTTCTATGTTTCAATGACAAGCCCAAAGATGTTGAATGGCAATGGATGATGGGTCCTTCAATGCAAGTGCTACTCTGATAAATTATGACTTGAGTTCTGTGATCTAACAGTGACAGTATATGCTAGGGCCAGCAAATGTATACGTCCCCCATCAGCCCTGTCAGGACAAACGCTTCCACGAACTGATCTTGGCCTTTGATCCGTCGATGAAGGAGAGACTGGATGTTTGATAGACCCTGTTGTGCCACCAAAGGAACAAGCTAGTCCTAAAGAACCAATGGAAAGGTACGGTAATAGTAACTAGAAAAATCAGAATTAATTGTTGCAAAAGGTTTGGGCAACTCCCCAAATATTTTGATCAATAAATACATGTTTGGCATGCTAGAGTATGTTGAGCAACCCATCCAGCACCATGGCTCAATGCTGTCAGGATTGTATTGATGCCTACCTGCAGAAGTGCCGTCGCAAGAGTTCACCCACGGAGGAGGATGAGGATGAGGATGATGATCAAGGTCTTGATTTGGATGATGAGGCTTCTAGAAGGGAGTTTGAGGATTTCCAAAAATGGCTTGATGACGCTGCGCCTAAAGCCTCTCCACCACAAGAACCATCCCAGCAGTGCGGCAAGTGTGGTAAGGATCCATGTCAATGCATCTCAGCTTAAAAAAAATCATTTGCCATGGGGTTAAGCATGTGGAGTCTTGATTTCACTGTGCGCCTCGATGGGTGTACAGCCAACTGGTTTAAATATTGATGGCTGATCCACCTTATCCTGCTAATGGTTGTTTGCTTCTCCCATCTCTCGTTGCCAAGGTGCTGCCATTGCGGAGAAGCTGAAGGCAACCATCGCTGCAAGGATTGCATCGCTGCAGATCAAGATGATCCTTAGCTTTGGCCAGGGATGGTGGGTGTTGTTGCCAAGGATATTTCCATTGGAATCCTCAAAGATTTATAGACGCATGGTTTATAGACATCGGATCCAGATCCCACATACCATGTTCTTAATGGAGGGTTCTCTCCATATCCTTATCTCGATCCATCTATCATCCCCGCCATTCACTTAGGACTCCTCCGGAGCAAGATCAGAAGAAGCAGGTCTTTGATCGGAAGGATTCTGCAGTAGGCATGGAGTTGTAACAAACATGTATTGTTTTGTTTTCTGTTGGATTTACCCCCCAACTTTCAAAGGTGGATTTAGAATCATATGGCTGGAGCGATAATCTGGATTTTAGGGGAGCTGTACTTGAACTCAATGATTGATGGGACTTTGACATGAGGTATGAATTCAAGAACACTGTAAACACTGGCTGGATACATGAGTATATGTTTTTTAGGGTCGCCCTGCAGGTTCCAAGGAAGAGCTGTTTCAAAAGGTTGCTTCGGACATGGATGAGACTCTGCCCCTTGACCAGCCTGCTGAGCCTGCAGTGCCTACCAGTGAACATGCGAAGGGCTTCTCTATGTGCATGGCAACGTCTGATGATGACTCCAAGTATGACAATGAGGATGAACTCCCACTGATGACGCAAAGGGATCCTGTCCATCCTGAGGAACCACAGCCTGCAAAACCACAGGTTGGGTGTTGAGAAATTACCATGAACTCATTTAACCCAAGTGGTTATTTCAATCTTTTTTGCATTTAAATCTTAAGATATATCTTAAGTATATGTTTTGTCAATGTCAATTACTTGAATCTATCTCCTTATCAGCATAATTGATTCACCAGCTCATTATAGTTATACTCCAAGTGTGACGTCCCTGGGGCCACTTCAACCATTCATGCTTTAAGATGCAATGTTCTAAACTGATTGGTTGACGTAACCATGGGAATTCCATTGCCGTGCCCCAGGTATTGACTCGCCGTGATCAACTTCAACTCAAGGAGGCCAAGCAAAAGGAGAAGAAGGAGAAGGAGGCCGAGAAGCCGGAGGCAAAGGCAAAGGCCAAAGCTAAACCAAAGGCGAAAGGTGCTTCGAAGGCCAAGGCAAAGGCCAAGGCCACAGCTGTGGCTGAGGCTGATGTGGATGAGGGCAAGGAGGCTGGGGAAGAAGAGGACCCGGAGGCAAAGAATGGTGGCCGTAAGAGATTGAGGAAAGTGAGTCCTGAAGATGCTGAAGGTGTTCCAGAGGAAGGAGAGCCCAAGGCCAAACGTTCCAGAGCCCCCAGAGGCAAAGCAAAGGCCAAGGCTGAGCCCAAAGCCAAGCCTGCTGCTGGACCCAAAGCTGAAGCCAAACCAAAGAGTGCGCCCAAGAGAGGAGCCCGATCCAAAGGGAAGAAGGAGGACGTTGAAGTGACAGCTGTTGAGGAGACTGTGGAAAGAACCCCGCCCACGAAGAGGACCCTTTTTGAATCGGATGCTGAAGAGGAGAAGCACTTGAGGTTGGACGCAAAAAGCGGCAAAGTGGCACCTCTGAAGGAACACCTTGAGAAATGCGAACCTGGAAGGAAGTCTCGCCCAAAGCCTGATACCGAAGTTCAGGCCGCAGCTTCGTCTTCTACAGCAGCTGGTGCGAAGAAGGCGAGAAAGACTACCAAGGTGGAGTTGAGCCCTTTTGCTAAGAAGCAGGCAGCGAAGAGGAAGAAAGAGGAAAAGAAGATCATGCAAGCTGAGCCCGAAGAGGATGAGCAGGTCCAAGCCATTTGTTTACAACACATGAAGAATGTGGAAGGCAAGTCCTATGAGGATGTCAAGACCTACCTTCAGGAAAAGCTCAAGGACCCCGAGATCAATAAGCAGTTCAAGCTCAATGAGTACTGGGGTCGAATGGCATGTGGTGTCAAGGTTCCTGCCTTGGGTGATGGCACTATGAAGCGTGCTCCTGAAGTGGCCTATTTTGGGAAGTACGGCACGTGCCCGAAGGATTGGAACCTGAACATGGCCCTTGTCTATGCATCTGCAGCCTTGATGGTTTCCTGGCTGCATTGGTGGGGTTGTGCCACTGGGGCGCATTGGTTGCAGCATGTTTCATCATCATTCAAATATATGTGGCTGCATGCTAAACTCAACTTTCCAAATACCCCACCCCAACCCCTGAAAACAAAATGATTGATTTTTCAACCAGGAGCTAATCAATAAAGGAAAGGTACATTTATTGGATATTACTGGGAGTCATGTTCATGAACCACACATAATGTACAACCAGGACATGTTTACCTCATCATGTGTTCCCCTTGCTTCTGCGCAACTCCAGGCTGCATGGTTGGCAGAGCAATCCATGGAGGAGGTGAAGAAATATGAGGACCCGACTAGCAAGGTTGCGTCCACAATCTTTTTTTTGAAGTTCAATGCCAGTCTTGCAGCAACAAAATTTGTTGCTCAAAAGAAGAAGTGATGACTGGTGATCGAGTAACCATTGCATCGGTGTGAGTCTTGGTCGGCTTGACATCAGTTGGAATAGTTGGAAACATTCAACTGACCATCCATACTTTGTTTATCAAAATCTATGTTCTTCACACATTATGTGACTTATGTGAAATCAGGTTGATGTGTTATATTGGCTGGCACTGTTTGGTTGGCGCATACTGCGGACCAGCTTCACTGGCTCTGGTTCAGCTCGATAATGTTGGGCAATGATCCAATTTGCCTTAGCTTGTGGCTACCGGGGGGTACAGGCAGGTGATTGCGCTTGACATGTTTGCAACCACCTAAGCTGCTATGAGAAACCTCTCCGGTGTTCAATGCAGCAAAACTTTGAGTGTGCATATGCATTCAATATACCTATACTTTATTTTCAGCTATACCGTTTGCATTCAACTTTTGAAAGCTGTGATTGTTGACTGCATGGCCTGCCTGTACCATTTGCCTTTTCCATGACCAGGGCTGGATTAGGCTAGCTTCAAAATGGCAATGTGGATCGAACCATGTGGGGTGAGCCTCGCATGTCTTTTGACCGGCTGGATGATCGCAAAAGAAACAAAGTGCATAGCTTCGAATGGGGTGGAAATGAAAACAATGGATGCCAATTAGTCCTGACTCTTTTCCATTGCATTTGCTCTCCCTATCTTCAAGGACCCCTATCCCATTGTCCACTGACTCCATGCTCTTGATCCCAAACACTTTGCCATCATCGCTGTCTCCGTTCCGAGGTTGAACCACTCGATGCCTGGGCTGCGGGGCAACAAGTGGGCCATCAAGCTTGGCCTGCTTGATGATGAGACGTGTACGCCCCTTCCTGTTTGGGGTCAGGAATGGATTTGGGATGCATGGTTGGGAGTGTCATCTTGGGTGAACGCCTGCAATGCAGCTGTTGCCTTTTCTGACCTCGATGTAACATGTGACACTTCTTCATCTTTATTTGTTCTCACTGTCATGCTCTCAATGAATGATTTGAGAACAGCTGTCGCAGATCAAGTGCAGTGTCGATGATCAAGAACAAATATGACAATTGCTATGTAATACAATGAATATATGACAATAATATGAAACATAACATTCAAGAATGTTAAACATGGGTGGATTACTTCATCTTAAGGAATGACCATCTGTTCTGTAAAACCAAGCTTCTGGCAACAACACTTGCCTTTCCTATCCAGCGCAAACATGGTGCACTCTCCGGACTTTGTGGACAAGCTGGCTTGGCGTTTGCGAGCTTTGGGGGCGCCAAAGGTGAGATGAACTTGTTGGAAATCACTTGAATCACATTTGGTTACATGGTTGTGCCTGACACTATGTTGACAAAGATGGAGTATATAGTTATGATAAACAGTGGTGTAATTGGGATTGATGCCATCATATACTTGTCAGGTGTTAGTGTTTGCGGTGCTCCTACTCCTATGGACTGAGATCCCATCACAAAGATGGGAGGACAGGGTTGTGGCTTCATGTAATTTTTGTCCAAACGAAGTGAGAATCAACGCATGTTGTTTTCCAAATATCATGGAAGAATTCATATCAACCCCCATTGGCACCAGGACAGTACCATCAAGTTTTCCTTGGTGGAAATGTTCGCTGGCCAAGCGGAGGTGACGAGAATGTTTAGGGGGGCAAACCTGAAGGCAGTCCGACTTGACCTCAAATATATGGATGCCAATCCTGCTACCGATGGTGAGAACCCAATGGATTTGCTGACTGATTCAGGCTTCGCGACCCTTGGTGTGATTCATAACTGGATGGTTTTTCAAGTGCACTGGCCCTATGAACAATTGTTTTGACAGGTGAAATCATTTGTGGGTTACCCAGTATCACCTTGGACCATTCCATATCCTGCAGCATGGTCCCTTCTGCTGACAAGGACAGCCCTATCGTGCATGCTTCGTGGCAACTATGAGGACGGATGGTTGGCACTCTATGCGCTGAAGTGCAGCACATGGGTCCCCACTAACAGCGGTACATCTTCTAGATCCCCATGCAGCTCTATTGGCAACACTGAATACCAGTCAGTACGTGAAGGCAACTGCCTTGGTAGTCGGACTTCAGAATGCATTTGGGGGAAGGTGGAAAAATGGTTTGACTTAAGCTTCTCATGTGTATTGCTTCCTGTGCCCAAATTCATTGGTAGTGATTCAGTATATGGACATGCTACACACAAGGTTTTTGCATCCCATTGTTCGCTAAGGATGATACTGCTCATGATGGTGGCAATTTGCATGAATGCATGCATACTTCTTGAACAGCCTGCTCGGAGCTTTTTCCAGTTCTATCCTCGCTTCAGAGACTTTGTTCAGATGTTGATCTACCATGGTGGACAAGGAGCTGTAACTTGATTACAATTTGATGAATCTTTCGATGTAAAATAAAAGATATTCATTATACCTTGTCAGGCCAAGATGCCAATCCAGAGCAACTCGCGAAGATATCGGCCATAGCAGTGTAGACGATGTAGAGCTTTAGCATCAGTTGGTCAGAGACAAATCCAAGCCAAGCGATGACTGCCATTCATCCTACACACATATCAGCCCTGATGGACATATGATTTCTTTTACTACGATCACGCCTATATAGTTCCTACAACCCCAGGGTGATTAAACAAAGAAACTCTCAATACTAGTCCATCAACCAATTTTGAACAACCATGCAATTTAAATGGCTCTATATGTTTAGAACCTTAAGGTTTTACCGGAAATTCAGTTTGTTTTTTTAAAGGTATACCCCTACCATGTTGTTCCTTTATACCCAAAATGGACTGTCATTCACCTAAGTTGGTGTTGCGTGCGCTGGTGCCTGAGGTACACAAGTGCGAGTTCTACATGTTCCATTACGGAGCACCGACACCAAAACCACTCTTCGCTGTCAGCAATTCGAGGCATGTAGGGCAGTTGAACCAAGGACGGTTGAAGGATTGGAAAACCAAAAAAGAGGACTTGAAGAACCAAGGAAAATCCAAGGAGCTGGTGATCAAATACACTGATGCTAAAGGCCAAAGGAGATGGAAGGGCTCTGGTGATCTACGTAGCAGTGAGTTAGGGCCTTAGTTGTTTGGTGAAAGAATCATAGCGTTTCAATTGATCACAGCACTTCACCCTTGAACATGAAACAAGCCTATAATCTTGTTAAATATAGACGGTCCCAATGCTAGATGTGTTGGAGTGGTGTATGGTATATGATGACCGGTAAATAAACATGCATGTTCAGCAATGGTATACAATGGAACAGTTTTGCAATTGCACACTTGAGATTCTTTCCATGGTTGGTTCCTGGGTTTCAACTAAGGAGCTATCCTCCGAAATTTGGTTTAAAGCTTCTCGAGTTGTTCGACCTCTTGGTATCGGAGAAATCGGGCATGCCCCAGCTACCATCCACCGTGCCGCCGGCAAGGGTGACTTTCGGAGAAATGCAGTTCACTGACGTGTGGCCCGAAGCCTCTATGGTTTCAGTCTGCCACTACCTGCGGGCTGGAAAGTATTTGTCTATCCCCGAAGAGTTTAGAGGCCTACTGCCTGAAAGGCTTTAGTGGCCTGATACAGAAAATCCTTGTTGCTGTTCGGACCTAAAACTTTAGCTTCGGACTTATGGATGATATGTTGGCTCCCAACATGGCTCATTGTGGTCCTTTATCAACTCAACATGGTTCTATATCGGTTTTTGAACATTTTTCCCCGTAATTTGCCGTAATCCGTAATCAACCGTAATTATCCGTAATCGAACCGTAATTCTAGTACAAAAAAACCTGTGTTTTTTGCATAATGATGAAAAAAAAAGATATCTATTTTTTATGGTCGGACCCATAATCAACCATAACCATCCGTAATAATTCCATGATGGTTCGGTAAAAAAACACAGGTTTTTTAAGCGTAATTTTCCAACCCGTAATTTACCCGTAAAATCCCCATAATTTGCCATAAAATCCCCATAAAATTTTATGGGGAATTTTCCAAAATAGATATCTATTTTTCAGGTATTTTATCATATGGTTTTGTTCAACTTTTTTGAAAGTTGAATGGTTTGTATCTCGAAATGAATGTTACATTTGGGACCGAACTTTTGGCAACGAAGGTGCCATTGCGAACCAATGGTAATTAGATTACGTAGCCTTTCGGAGAAATGCAAAAGCATAATTTGATCGAGAAAATCAGAACGCCTGTGAAGCCGCGTTTCGAATCCATCATACTGCTTTGGATGAGAGCTGTCAGTGAAAAACCACAAGCTTAGATGCACTCCAAGGTATATTCCCTAAGCATTTTGGCTGCCAGTTGAGTGATCCCACACAATTTCAGAGTATGTCAATTGAACGCCGGGATACTGATCGGAGCATGGCTAGCAAAGCACATTCTAGTGTTGCTCTGGGCCGTGGACTTTCGCATCTCCTACAAGATTTGCAGACGAATACCTATCTCTTACCTGACAACCTGGAAGAGCTCCAGGAGACCCTAGCTGAATATATTTGGTTTGAATTTCTGTTGAACATACGGATCCATATCTATTTGATTTATAAGATTTACTCACCCCTAGGGGCTACATTCTATATAGGTCTTTGCTTTGGCTGTTGAGCTGCAGGAGCTGGAGGCCCAACTGGCTGATCTGGAGGCACAGCAGTCTTCCGTGGGGATTCCCAGACATAGTGGTCATCAAGCTTGAACAATGAGCATAACCATTTTATGATTTACCAAAAAGTGACACAACCCCAAGTGAAAACAACAAACCCTTCTTTATCTTCTTGATGAACGTAACATAAACACATGTTTCCATCATGAATGGTTTTTGAAATGATAATGGTTGGTGCTCTCAGTGCATCAGCATAGACAAGGTTAGGGCATCAATGTGTGCTATGAGACCCACTCGCTGCGCTAGCCGAGAAACCCAGCCCATGGCTCAGGAGAACTCCTTGGCGCAACTGGAGACTATGAGGGCTCAGGCTTCTAGATTGCATTTTTGTGTGGAGGTAATGGATCTTTGAAACCATGTTTGAAAAATGACTTCAGCTTTTTTCCCAGTAGGATACTAGCTCCAATCCCTGCTGGAATTTACAAAGTCATGTATTGCAGTGGGGCATGTGATAGCATGACTGATGGTGAACCAATGTCTTGTTTGAGGCTTCTCCTCAACATGGTGGAGACGCAGCTGTTGCGGCAGAGGAGGACACCCTGCCAGCTACTGAAACCCAGGTTGCCAAGTCTTGCGGTGGAAGCCCACCATCATGCCATACCCCGCAGAGCATCCCTGCAACGGAACCCACACCATCGCCTACGTCACCGGCATCATCGCATGTGGTAGCACGTTCCAAATCCCATGATGAGGTCCCTTAGGTGAACTCAGTTATTTCCTATATATGAATTTGCTTATGGCTTACCATCCAGTTAGTGGGTTGGTTATTGGTTGACGCTATTTGTTCATCAAACACATGTGTTCAAATAAATTATGAGGTTGTATGATCATCTGTTTATGCTGCAGTATCCTGCCCATTAAGGCATCCCTGCGTGTGGTGGAGATGCTTCGCAAAGGGGACTTGGACCCGGGTGTGGCTTTGCAGCTCCTACAAGCGGTACCTGCTGTAGATGCACCTGGGAGTGATTCCACAAAGAAAAGGTCTTTGGATGAATCTTCTGGGGACCCAACAGATGCCAAGTCCGTGGATGAGATTTTGCACCAAGCGAAAAAAGCGAAGAATGACCCTCTCCTTATTTGTTTTGCTTGTTGTACTACATTGGTTTTCTTTGTTTAAAAGTTATATGATAAATCATTCTATATATTTAGTCCATCCTTCCAAGAAATGATCTATACCAATAATGATTCTATTGATGTTCATTCTTTCTTCAATTGTAGTAACATGCTTATGTGGTTGGATTTCATATTATTTCATAAGGTATGTACATGATACATAGTAGGGGGTATCCTTCCCCACACTCGCTGCATAAGGAAGAAAACGCCTTGAAGGCGAAGTTGAGGCGCCTCATGGAACCGCGAGCTAACGGGGAGCTCAAAGTACCAGAATGGCTAGTTTCTGAGTGGCGTCAAGGTGATCACACCCTGATGGCCAAGCAATTTCAAAGCTGCGGATTCGACAAGGCCACTAAATGGGTGGTTTTGTTTATATCTAAAGTTGTTTCCAAGCATCTGTCATGAGGGAACGGAGTTGGTTGGAGTACAGCGCGATGTTCCCAATGCCAATTCCAGCTGAATACAGTCAGGTCCAAACCTGGCCTCAGCTTGCAGGATCGATTCGTCAAAATGAAGCAGAAGTCGATCAAGAAGAATGACAAAACGCTGAATGACGTGGCTGTTGGGTGGTACACCAAAGATGACATGACTAAGCTGTTGAAATGGAACGCGAACCTTGCCCCAAACATCACATTGACAATCATGCAGTTCATTCTGGTTCCATGGTTCCCTTTTTTGAGATACCTGTATGGTTTGATATCTCAGGAAAAAAGTGGCAGGCGCAGTGAAATGCTGTGAAGCTGACCCGGAGAATCTGGTCAGGCAGGGGTACCAATAATGATTGGCTTATAGACTTAATCAATTCTTTGAATAGCTGGCTACTTCGGTTCATGTTGTTCAGCTGTTCGTTCCCCTTCTTTCAACTGATGTTCTGTTCCAGGCGTTGCAAGTACGGGGGTGATGATGAATATTTCATCGAAGTTCGCGAGACTGGAAACCACCAGCAAGAGAAAATCCAGTCTGAAGAGCAAATTGAATATGTCCAGGAGCCCCCTTTTTGTCCGACTCTTGCAAACAAGTCACACATGACCTCCAAGTAGGCCCGTGATTTCCATAGCTGCCTGGCAGGACAATGACGGTCAAGCCATCGGGGATGTGAACATTGACCGGGTGCAGGACCATGCGAAGCGTGTGAAAGCTTCACAGGGTGCAGCTGTTGCTGCTACCAGTGAGGCAGGCTGCAACCATTGATCCTGATATAGTAATCGATGCAGAAACCAATTGGTGGGGTGCAACAGGTGCATGCACATAGAAATTAAAATCAACATAGATTAAATGGCTTGGTGTTTGTAAAACCATCATCACTTGCTTTGAGATCCACACGATGCCAAACAAGTTAATACACTGCATACATACGGGGCCATCATATTGTGTTTGCATGGCTGGGAGGCCAACAGATCAAAGGATCTGTTTCTCAAGCACGTGGACAGCATCCTAGCAAAGTGTGCAAAGATCAGATCTCTCATTGCCGACCTCACGAAGAATTATCCCGAAGATGGTACTGCAAGAAGGCTGGTTAGCTCTATAATTGATGTCTATATCAGCTTCACTGCTGGTTGATTACTTCTGGTTGGCTGGAAACAGTCATCATGATCCCTTTCCCTCTCAATCCATTTGCCTTGGCGGTCAGGGCCATTGACACCTTGAATGCGGACCTCGGAACTCTCGATGCTGAATACAACAAGCTGTCTAATCATGTCGCGGTGGGAGAAAGGGACAACTACAACCAGGAGTAACTCATCTGACGTTAGACCAAGAATGGTTTTTATAGCTAAATGATTTTGCAAGAAAGCACTTCATCACCAAAAGATTGAACTCTGATGCTTGACCAATGATTATCCCAGGTGGAATACATCGGCGGAAGGTATCATGAGAGCATCCACCTTTGTGTGCCTTGGTGACACCTATAGACAAATTTGGATGCCTGCTCTTAATGGTTTGTTGATTTATAACTAATATTTCTTGGTTGGGTTGAATCCCGTTCCCAGGTGCACGAAGGTTGCCCAGAATGAAGCCAAGATTCGGTGGGGTCCTCAAACTGACAACCAGCAGGATTGCAGAGCTTATCATCAACCACCTCAGTTTTGAGATCCAGGGCAATCAAACTTTCATCAATGGGTTTTTGCCCAGGACTGCGAAGCGCCACTTCAAGAAGAAAGAAGCGCCAGTGAAGGACAAGGACAAGGATGAGGAAGGTTCAAAATGAACTTACCGGTTGTATCCTGATGGGGTGTGTCCACTCTGTAAAGAGTTGCGGTCACTGTGACATTCTTTGTCACCAATCGAACAGGTTTGCGTTACTTAGACGCAATCCAAATTTGTGGATCAGTTTGCCTGGGAAATGGTGCTTAGAGGCCCCCGAAACCAATTCACCAAAACTATACAATATTCTGTGTTGTGTTGATGGGATTTCTGTGAAGTGAATAAGCCGCTATTCTTTAAATTGATTCTTCATGATTGCAAAGGGGCATGCGCCATTGATGGCATTTTGCTGAACATAGTGCTGAACATAGCGTCAACATGTGGCGCAGGGCTTTTGCGATGGGTGTCTGGAAGAAAACAAAAACTTTTCAGAGCTGGAGTTTGCATGCCATCCCACCCGCAACACCTTTTTGATGAACAGTTGGTGGTGATGGAGGCCACAATGTATATCAGCCATACGCCGACATGTTCTTTACGCCAATGCTTTGATTATATTTTGAGATGGCAATGGTATGGTGTTGTATTGCTGGATCATCAGATCATCAAATGAAAACATACATACCATTCCACCCATTCTGTCGATTGCATTCCCATCCCCTGCAGCAGAGCCAGGTCGCGTGGGCAAAGCTGCAAAGCGATTGGCTGCCAACGTTGGAGATGGAGCCATGGGCTGAGTGGAGATGAACGTGCACATGAACAGTAGTTTTACCTCCATCCAACTGCAAAGTATTGGCTCAGAATTGTTTTGAACAACAGAATTTCCAACACATGGGCGCTTGATCTCAATGCAAGTTTAAAATTTCTTTGATGAAAACCACACCGATGTTAAATGATATCCCAAAGATACATTTTATAACAATCTCATGATTGGCTTGACGTAGCTTTGGCCTTATGCCATGGAAACTTCAGATGATGAGCTCATCGAGTTGTTGAGCTGTCATCGACCAGCTGCTTGCCAACCCCATCTAATTTCGATTTCAACACATAGATCAAATCAAGCTCATGGCCTTTGGCAGTTTTGCATAGATCTTGATAATGCTTCTTTTGTGCATTGATTGAGGCTTCTCTGGGACCCTATGCGTGGCAACACAAGCCAATCAAACGATTGAGGTCCAATCACCAGAATGCTGCAGAGCCAGATGCGCTACACCTACCACTTGAAAGTGGCAAATCTGTGGCTGCTAGCGGTGATGTGTCTCCCAGACCACTATGTTGGAAAGATATCTATTTGAAATATGATGATCTTGCTGGCTTACCCCGGGCACAAGATGTCTTTCGAAAGATTGAAATGGACCCGTCTCTGGATATCCAACTTCCAAAGCCCAGGGCTTTGGCTGGTGAAGTTTTGCGTCATTCAATCCAAACCTTTGAACAACTTTACGAAAAAAACAAGCCAATGAAGTTCAAGTTTGGAATCACCCATGATGCACATATGAGATGGTACCATTCTAAGTATGGATACGGAGTCTTCAAGAAGGACAAGTACGAACACATGGTGGTGATCTATGGTGCTGCTAATCCCCATGGTCCAGCTTTCCTGGAAGCATGCCTGATCGAGAAGTATCAGAGTTTCCAAGTTGCATTACATGATTGGGGTTTATGGGCTGTATTTGCATACCATGCAGTATCATACGTGTGCATGTGCAAACATAGTTTGTGTGATTTAAACATCCAACAAATTGCATCATTGCAAATCCCTACACAGATCATTGGTTCAAATCATGCGTCGTGGAGGTGATTCAATGCACGATGTGGACACTGGACCTTACTTGATGTACATAGTGTATACATCATACAAACGACCAAGCATGCAAGTGCGAAGTCGAGCAGAACCGTTGCATCGAGATTTGCATTCAGTTGGAACTTTTTGATGTTTCATCGAGCGACATCTGTAAAGACTGGAATGTCAGCTACTGCACTTTAATTTGCCCTTTCACAATTGACTTTTGTGAACAATTCAGAAGCTCTGGGGGAGGATGAGGCGGTGAAAATGAAAAGCAGTCCATTTGCATTGCTGACACTGATGTCCACTCGATCCACCAACTTTCAGCGCATTGCCTCTTTTTTGGGTTTAATTCAGGCCCAGGTTCAAAGGTCTTTCGCATCTATGGTGTGTCTTTTACATAGAATTTTTGCTTTCAATGGATGTTGCCGGATGCTGAGGCCAGCTGCTCCAGCCAGGTTCTCACGGCGCAAGCCGTGGCTGAAGACATGGGAGAAGGGACAGCTGGAAGAACCGGTGTGGATAGATGGGCAGGTTGTAGCTTGAGAAATTCTGAGAGGGATGTCAACCGTACTATGAAAAAACAGAAAACAGTGCTAGACATTCCGATCCGAATGTTCACTTGCAGCGGAGTCGAAGTTCCGATGATCAGCCCACAGTCTTGGCTGAAGTTCATTGTTGATCATGGACTCTGGCCACTCACAGCAGGCTGCGCCATACATGATTATGATGGGGCTCGTCGCAGTTGGTCTGAGTTCTGGCGCCTCTATGAATTAGTGGATCCTGGTTGCGATGTATTCCAACTAGAGCTAGATCTAAGCCGCACTGCTGCCTTCTTCATTCATGGAGATGAAGGGCGGACGCTGAAGAGGGGAGGCATCTTAGTCACTTCACTGCAGTCTGCCTTGGGTAGAGGATATGATCAAGATCGGGTGGCCACAAGGGTTGTTGGTGATTCTCCGAACCTTCAAGTCAACTTTTCTGGCCATTCATTTACAACAAGGTATGTGGTATCTGCGATCCCAAAAACCCATTATGAGGCAGAGCCTGCGGTGTTTCATTCAGCCATTGAACATCTGGCGGTGTCGTGTCAGAAGCTTCGTACCGATGGCTACGTTGATGCATCCAGGCATGAACACTTCAGAGTGGTCATTTTGGGTGTCAAGGGGGATGCTCCATATTTGGCGAAGGTTGGCCATTTTTACCGTTCCTACAATACAACAGCGAAGAGGGGGGAACAACAAGGACCCGCGAAAGGGGTGTGCCCTTACTGTTTGGCTGGCACAGATGCTTTCCCAGCAGAAGAGCTTGCGACGTCAGAACCGCGTTGGCGAAGCACAGTTGGTGTTAAGCTACCATGGCTTAGGCAACCTTCTCTAATTCGCTATCTGATTCACAACCGTGGACACCCTGCTGGATTCTTCAAAAGTGACATTTGGCACATCGTGCATTTGGGCTTTGGACTGAGTTGGGTTGCCAGCATCATTCAACTTGTGCTACCTTGCTTGCGATGTGACAACTTGGAACAAAAATGGGATTGGTTGACCTTGGACTACCAGACTTGGTGCTCTGCAAATCGGAAGCAGACTCATATCTCCAAGATTTCTCCGTACTTGATGAGTTACAATGACCACAGCGGTTGCATGGGAAACTGGCACAAAGGGATGCTGACCACCAACTTCCTCCTGTGGCTTGTAGATCTGCTGGGGCGGGTTCGTGCAGATCCAGATGGCTTGCTCAATCAATGTCGGATGACCACCTACCGGTTGAATGCAATGTTTGGAGTTTTGTACCGGTCTGGCGCATTCTTGTCTGAAGATGAAGCCTCCTTTGTGTCAACTCAAGGTTTGCTTTTTTTGAAAGTTTATTCAGAAATGGCTGAACGGATGTTCCGGGCTTCCAGGCAATGGATGTTCCCTCTTTTCCCGAAGCTTCACAGCTTCCACCATTTGATGTTGGACGTGCGAGATCAGGGAGAGCAGGCAAAGGTAGCAGCCAGTCCGATGCTGCATTGCTGCCAGATGGATGAGGACACGGTAGGAAGAACTAGCAGAATCTCACGTCGAGTGAGTATCCGCCAGGCATCCTACAGAACGTTGACTCGATACTTGGCAGCTTGTCACGCGGCCCATGTCAAAGCAGGGCTTCTTCACTAGAGGAAAATGACGCTTGGGATCGCTTGGGTGTGCGCAACTTCGCCACGTGTTTGTCTTGTTGGATGTTCAATCACACAAATATGGATTGGCATGTTGAGTATGTGATGATGATACATGGTTTGCAGAGAATCCCTTACCGTCATTACATGTAGCTATCAATAATGGGTTATGCATAAAAGAAAAAACCCAGGTTTTTTTAAAAAAACCCGGGTTTTTTTCATTCCCCCAAGAAAAAGACGGTAAGGGAAGCTCTGGGTATACATAAAGCAATCTAGAGATTGTCCATATTGTATGATTCTGTATGTCGAACTATTCTTCCGAGGAGTCTCCTGTATCTAGCTCCCTTTTTATCTATCTATCTATCTATCTATCTATCTATCTATCTAGCTCTATCTGTATGTGTGTACACTTTTGCAAATAGAGAAAGAGTAATGCAGATGTATCCAACACTTTCTCTTTTGTTTCAATCTTATTTCTATGTATCCCTATATCTAATATCCACGCAGACGATACTAGACGATATAGGGCTGTCCACGAATCATGTACCCCTGAAACTGTCGCTTTCCTTATGGTCATGCAAATGCTTCCACGGAACAATGTTGTTGAGTTGTATCATGCTTTATCCAAGAGCTTTGTCTCAGGGATCTGTGCCAAATGTGCGCAAATTCTCCCAATCCAGCGACAGTTCACGCATAGTTACGATCCTCAATTGGTGGTGCTGTTGCTTATCTTTGCTTATATACATACGTCCATGTGAAACAGTTGTGATCATATGGTGATTTCTTAAAATAGGGGACCCCAGGAATGCTTGGTTTATCTCTATATTGGATGATTTGGGGGTACCCCTATTTTGAGAAACCAATATCTATGATTACATAATCATCCTTTATTAACCGTTTATATTAATAAACAAATTGTTTTGGAGAGAGACCCGTGACCCATTTGTATATGATTTGACTGGTGAAACAGATTGGCCTGGATCCAAGCCACCCAGGAAGGAGATGTCGCGAGTGGAACTGGGACGTGATCGACTACCTGGACGCATGGATATACAAAGTCCTGGCAGCACAGGCCACGCACGGCTTCATGTATCAGCATCTACAACTGTCTTTGATGTGTCATACTTTGTCTATTACCCTGTGGGTGTTTCTCAACATGGGGGCCCTTTAAATCATCCCCACAAATCGGTTTTAGACGATCAATGGGTGATTGGGGGTACCCAAATTTTACGAACCAGCCATGTATACCCAATACTCGTAACTAGATTATAGCTGCCTATCATCTCCTAAGCCGCTATGCCCCACAAGCATCAACAGTCATTGATTCCCCTGGTGGGGTGACAAGTATCAACACCCACTCACCATTACAAGCAATTCCTACACTGTACCAAGAAAGGGACTTTTGATCATCCATCACCACAGCCTGAACCATCATGCATTAGGAACCACCATGAATCACTAGCAGTCACTAGTAACAATCAGAATGGCGCTAGCACTTTGCAGGAGCCTAAGAGACTTGTTAGTTCGGGCCTTCACGTGGAGTGGATCTCCAGCCATGAACCG
>VSDK01009060.1:452-13120 GCA_009767595.1 Symbiodinium kawagutii | reverse complement strand
GATTCCGGGCGAGCAGATTGGGGTTTCAAAGGTTATGACGGGGTAAAAGGATTAATGTCACGTTCTAAATCATTTTCACATCACAGACATTCACAGACACACACACACACATTACATAGAATATAAATGTACATTTACAGTTACTTAGATTTCGTATATATATATACATATATATGTGATATTATACACTAGATCATTTGCTTTTATTTTTCTTCGAATAAATCCAACAATCCATCCATCCATCCACCCATCCATCCATCCATCCATCCATCCATCCATCCATCCATCCATCCATCCATCCAGCCATCTATGTCAATCTATATAGATATATTTATTTGCAAATACACACATATACATATATATATATATGTATGTACGTACGTATATGTGCATAGAATCTGTAATTTTCAACCTGTTGGCACCTCCACAGTGGTCACGCTTGCCTCGCAGGTGCTGGTGGCACCTTCCGCGAGGCCATCGGTATGAACGACAACGGCCCAGTCATCCCGCTCCTTGGAGACCCGGGACACGTGGTTAGCAAGGAACCACAGTGGTTAGGCATGGTGGTTGGTAGTGCTGGTGGTTGGTAGTGCTGGTGGGTTGGTGGGTTGGTGGGTTGGTTGGTTGGTTGGTTGGTTGACTGATATTTTTCATGGGGGTTGGACACACCAACCAGATGGTGGTTGCTCATGGTTGTTAGTGTAGTGCTGGTGGTTGGAATGGTGGTTGGAATGGTGGTTGGTAATGGTTGTTCAGAGGTATTGGTTCAAGATGGTTTAAGATGGTTAGTGATGACGCCTGGTGGTTTATGATGGTTTAATAATGATAATTGTAAACATGGTGGTTAGTACTGGTTCATGGTGGTTAGTACTGGTTCATGGTGGTTAGTATGGTTTTATCAGGGTTGAATACGGGTAAATGATTGTATAATGATGGCAAGATTATGGTAATGATGTTCAATGTTGGCTGAATGCTCGTGAATGCTTGATGGTGAAGGATGGCTCATTGAGGTTGATTCTTTATGATTCTTTTACCGTGGTCTATGATCCATTTGCTGATCAATGAAGAGTTACTTGCTATTTTCATCCAAAAACTTCCCCATCCACCGAGCCTCAATGGCACTTCCATGGGCTTCTCCCGCACGCAGCAGCACCTGCCGAGGTTCAGTGCCGCGCGGCACCCGCAGTCCATGCGCACGCCGCCCGGGGCTGGGAACTCGACGCCCAACGAGGAAACGCAGAAAGCCCAGTGGAGGGTGGAGCGGGGGCCGTGGGCGCTTGAGCGGTGGAAAAAAATGATGGCTTAATGAAGGTGAGCAAGGGCTAACAAAGGTTTCAGAAGGGTTTCACAAGGGTTTCAAAAGGGTTAGTAAGAAGGATTCAGAAGGGTTAAGAAGGATTAAGGAGGGTTTGGCTTGGTCAACAAGGATTCATAAGGGTCAAGAAGAGGCAGCAAGGGTTGGTCATGATGGTCGCGGTTGATGCAAGATACCGATGGATGGTTGCTGGTGGTTGGTGATGGTTGAAAGGGTTATCCCCCAAACGTCATAGTTTCCCGCTAGGAGAAAAGACGACAACATTCGTATCGTATCATTGCCTGAATTGGACCTGCAGCTTTTCAGCTTTATGGATCTTTATGGAACATACGGGTCCGAAACGATAAGAAAAACAATAAGATATCAATCAGATACGCGTGCCATGACAAAATTTGAGGACCTTTAATGGAGATCTGGCCACATATCACCTGCCGTGGGTCTGACAATGTTGGTACACCAAACCTTCTGTCCTTCGTCAAGCATAAACAATGAATTATCAAGCATAAACAATTATCAACCATCATTGTGAGCGTCATCAAGCATCATCAACCGTTCTGGTATCATGAATGGCTAGTGAAACGGATTGAAATAGTTGTTTCTCAAGTCAGACCCCCAAATCATCCAGTTGTTAACCACGTATAGTAATAAACCAACCATTTTAAGCAATAAACCAACCATTTCTAGGGCTGCCTATGGCTTTAGAACCCCCATGGTCGTTTTCAAGCAGAGGGCGCTACGACGCGCCGAGGTCAACCGGCCAAGGCCTGGGAGTGTTCTCCATGTCCCGATCGGTGCCTGGGACGGTGACGACGTGGTTGCGCAGTGAACGACGCGGGTTCGGTGAACGTTGGTGAGGAACCATGGTTCGTGACAGTTAATTCGTAGCGCTGAGAAGGGGTAATTAGTGGAGTTCTTTAGAACTCTAGCCGTCAGGCTAATGGAAAAAATAGATACCATAATTATTGAATGATCATACCACTAATTTGTAGCATAATTAGTGGTTGATAGGGTCTGATAGTGGTTGATGTGGTTGATGCTGGTTCATGACCATGGTTAATGATGGTTGATGGTGCAGGATTAGTGATGGTGAATGCGGACACCTCAGTATGGGACATGGAAGGAGCAGCCGTCAGAGCCTTTGTTGGATTTGAATTGTAGAACATCCCCGATCTTCAGTTTGATTCCCATGTTGAGACTGTGCTGTCCCCTCTAAATGCATACATAACATGTCCTATCTATGCGTACGTGTGTACATATGTGTATCTTTTCATTTGTGTATTACTTTACACAACTTCATACTTTAGCATTCATGTCAAAGGCATTCCAAAACTAGCATTTGGTACTACTGTCAAAGTGTTTGAGCCCTAAGACTCTTCGCATTGGAGATTTGCTAATAGCTGAAAGACACTTTCTGTCACTCCCAAAAGCAGAAAGAGATATCAATGCACGATTAATCACATAGGTTTGCTCATATTTGCTGCTATTCCACCATTGATATTTATATATAGTCTCGTTCTGTCTCGTTATTAACATTGTTTTACTTTGTTTTTTTTGGGATACTTCTTAGGGACGGACCACTGCGCGTGCGCGGTGTATCGCCCATTATTGCTCTCACAAGGGAGCATGATCAGTCAATAATAAGCCAGTGAAAGTTAGATATATTGAATCCAAAAGTTTGACATATATCCGACCATTCTTAACAAAGGTGTTTGTTATAGCTGTCGGTACACGGTGTATTTGCTCAACCTCCCCATGAGAGCATGGCACCTTGTTGACATGTTCACCCATCCATTGTTGGATCATCCACAATTGTAGCCACGATTTGCGACGTCCAACGCAAGATTCCATATGAATTTCTGTCCTATTGTTCGATACACCCGCTTGTTGTTAGCTATACCCATCGTTCCAGTTACAGTAGGTAACCAACTGGTTTTTACCATTGTTGCAACAGGGGTTGGTTACCCACTATAGTGTTGACTGGAAGCAGAAGCTATAGTTTGCGTGACGAAATTTTGTTTGCCAGATCAGGTGGGTGTGAACTGATATGACACCATCTCCACGAAAAGCTAGCTGGTGGTTCCAACATCTTTAGGAAACTCAGGTTTCAAACGTAGATTTTCCATGATCATGCCATCATTCCAGTGATTAGATCTAGTCTTGTCAACCAATCCAGTGAATAGTTCCCCTCGGTTGACAAGAAATAGGTCCTATGATGTCCAACCACAGTCAACCAATTTCGCCATCAACAAGGAATAGACTCTTGAATGGACAAATTCTTGACCAATCCAGTGAATAGGTTCCCATCAACCCAGTGAATAGATCAACCTCCGCAACCGATTCTTGCTCCTTTAAGGTGGGCCCCGCTAGGTATAAGTTGGTGAAAAGACCATTTAGCTCTAGTATACTACAGTAAACCCCAAGTACAACCAAACTGGTAGTTAAATGGCCGTAGTTTACTCTAGGCTAGTTGCCCTAGTGATTGCCCAAACAGTTCATCTGCGCCTGGTAGTTACACTAGTTGCCCAACTTAGCCAGCTATACGCTGTTTGGGCTTACCCAACTTCGGCTAGTTACCCTAGGTATACCCTAGGTATACCCTAGGTATACCCTGCTAGTTACCCTAGGTATAGCCCCAACTTAGCCAACTCCTTTGTCCCACCGTCGTCGTCGTTCCTGGACGTGCCCCAGCTTCTGGTCGACGTCCTCAGGTCGACGGCCATTTGGGTTTCGGCTTTGGAGGCCTTGTTCACCTGGCCGCCAATCTGCTGGGATTGGGTGGGTGCTTGGTTGGTTGGTTGGTTGGTTGGTTGCTTGCTTGCTTGGTTGCTTGGGTGGGTGCTTGGTTGGTTGGTTGGTTGGTTGCTTGGTTGGTTGGTTGGGTGCTTGGTTGGGTGCTTGGTTGGTTGCTTGGTTGGTTGGTTGGGTGCTTGGTTGGGTGCTTGGTTGGTTGCTTGGTTGGTTGGTTGGGTGCTTGGTTGGGTGCTTGGTTGGTTGCTTGGTTGGTTGGTTGGGTGCTTGGTTGGGTGCTTGGTTGGTTGCTTGGTTGGTTGGTTGGGTGCTTGGTTGGGTGCTTGGTTGGTTGCTTGGTTGGTTGGTTGGGTGCTTGGTTGGGTGCTTGGTTGGTTGCTTGGTTGGTTGGTTGGGTGCTTGGTTGGGTGCTTGGTTGGTTGCTTGGTTGGTTGGTTGGGTGCTTGGTTGGGTGCTTGGTTGGTTGCTTGGTTGGTTGGTTGGGTGCTTGGTTGGGTGCTTGGTTGGTTGCTTGGTTGGTTGGTTGGGTGCTTGGTTGGGTGCTTGGTTGGTTGCTTGGTTGGTTGGTTGGGTGCTTGGTTGGGTGCTTGGTTGGTTGCTTGGTTGGTTGGTTGGGTGCTTGGTTGGGTGCTTGGTTGGTTGCTTGGTTGGTTGGTTGGGTGCTTGGTTGGGTGCTTGGTTGGTTGCTTGGTTGGTTGGTTGGGTGCTTGGTTGGGTGCTTGGTTGGTTGCTTGGTTGGTTGGTTGGGTGCTTGGTTGGGTGCTTGGTTGGTTGCTTGGTTGGTTGGTTGGGTGCTTGGTTGGGTGCTTGGTTGGTTGCTTGGTTGGTTGGTTGGTTGCTTGAGTGGGTGCTTGGTTGCTTGAGTGGGTGCTTGGTTGGTTGGTTTTGCTTGGTTGGTTGGTTGATTGGTTGCTTGCTTGGTTGCTTGGTTGGTTGGTTGGGTGCTTGGTTGGGTGCTTGGTTGGTTGGTTGCTTGGGTGCTTGGTTGGTTGCTTGCTTGGTTGGGTGGTTGCTTGGTTGGTTGGTTGGGTGCTTGGTTGGGTGCTTGGTTGGTTGGTTGCTTGGGTGCTTGGTTGGTTGCTTGCTTGGTTGGGTGGTTGCTTGGTTGGTTGGTTGGGTGCTTGGTTGGGTGCTTGGTTGGTTGGTTGCTTGGGTGCTTGGTTGGTTGCTTGCTTGGTTGGGTGGTTGCTTGGTTGGTTGGTTGGGTGCTTGGTTGGGTGCTTGGTTGGTTGGTTGCTTGGTTGGGTGCTTGGTTGCTTGCTTGGTTGGTTGCTTGGTTGCTTGGTTGCTTGGTTGCTTGGGTGTGTGCTTGGTTGCTTGGTTGCTTGGTTGGTTGGTTGCTTGCTTGGTTGGTTGGTTGCTTGATTGCTTGGTTGCTTGGTTGGTTGCTTGCTTGCTTGCTTGCTTGCTTGCTTGGTTGCTTGGTTGGTTGGTTGGCTAAGAAGCTTTAATACGCAACAATACTAGGGATATACCTACTACAACAGGTGGATGTTGGTTGCTTGCTTAGTGCTATACAAACTCTGAATGGTTCATCACTGCTGGCATGGCATGTGGCACGTGTTTCTCCAGGGCCATGTTGTGACATTTGCCAATCAGTCAGCAGCGGTCAACAGCTGGCCCAAAGCAAAGACCTAAACATCGAAGCGCATCCATTGAAAAGTGACCAATGGCATCCAGTGGCCATGTCACGTGGTTGTTACTGGTTGGTGGTTTCAAACGTTTTTATGTTCACTAGTGATTATTAGCAAATAGTTGGTTGATTAATATTTTTGCCAGGGGTGGAAGCCACCAACCAGGTTGGGAATGCAGCTGATAGAGCCACAGCAGGGAGATCTCTATCAACAAACTATCCCAACTTGTTTGGTGATTTGCAGTCCAAGTGTAGGTGGTGTGTGGACCTCAAATCGTTCTTCTTGATTGTTTGCGATTCCCCGGTTCTCAACCATTTTCGCTATCACAGAACTAGATCCAAACGTAGTACAGTACGAATAATACGCCACCTTCAAGTTTAGCATCCGTTGATTTACCATATCAAAGATGAGGCTTTTTCAAAATAGGGAACCCAACAAATGCTTGGTTTACTACTATAAATTGTTTACAAAGGGGTACACTACCCAGCTATGCTTGGTTTACCCAATTCAAATGGTTAAACGCATACCATATGATATCATATAATTGTCATACAGTGCGATTTCATGGTTAAAGGGTATAGGGATAACTATACATGGTTTACCCTGCTATAGTCTACTTATTTTGAGAAACACCCAGCTAGGGTGTTTGATCCACAGCTGCAGCTCCTACGCTGGATGATCTCCCACCGCATCCAGGCATCAGACCCAAGCGCAAACCTTGAGCCCAGCTCGATGGTTCACTCGCCCGTAGTTGTGGAGTGGTAGTTGGTCTCAGCTGATGGGATGATCTACGGTGGTTTACCGTGGTGAATGGCTGCAACTGGCTATGAATTGGCCATATCTATGGATATAACTGTTGCTATCTCCATGGATAACAGTTGATTAATCATGGCTTATCACCCTATACACCAGTTCCTGGTTTGGGGGAGTACTAACATTGTGAAGACCTGATGAAACAGGCGGGCTGACACTGCGAAGGTAAAAAGTGATGAATACTATCAACCACAAGCCATAAAGCATCAGTCGCATGGATGGGGTTAAACATAGATAATATGGCCAAGCCCATGCTAAGCTAGTCGCTGGTGATGACGGATTCATCATATACTGAAAGCGAGCAACAGTAAACCGATCCACTAGCAGCTTACCAATCAGTGGATTGTTGAGCATCATGAGGTGAAAGGCTCCCGATTAGGGCCACTTATTGAAGTTGTCCAATTCAGTGGTGTTTGGATCTAAGTGGTAACAATTATCATGCATAGTACTTTGGTAACCCAAACAACTTATTATGGCTTCGCAGCTGTTCTACCTGGAATTCAATGATTTGGGAAAAATAGTGCTTGACTGTTTGGTGAAGCAACTGCCCGCTCTTAGTTGGTGTAACAGGTGGACAGGGCAACGCTTTGTGGATGCATCCTGCGTTTCTTGTTATCCTCGATGAACTTGTTTGGATAGCCAGTTGAAGACCGATTAACTCCCGTAGGCTCCTCCGGAACCGATTTCCGGTGTGGAAAAAACTATAGGGACCAGACCTCAGGGTTCAATCATTACCAAGCATTGAGCAACTCGTTATTGACATGTTTTATTTCCCCCAGATTTGGGATGATTGGTTGACCGCGGCTCACTCCACAAGGCAGGGTGAGTGACGCTTTGTAACCGAGAAAAGGGATGATTGGTTGACCAACGTGTTTGGGATGGGGCAACGAACCAAGAACCAGCAATGATCTTTGTCAACCATGAAATTGAAATTCTTAATCACTAATTACTAATGGCTAATCATGATCACGATGGTTAGAATCACCAACCAGTAATGATCATTACTTATCGTTATATAATCAATCACGAATTAGGCATGGTTTTAACCACCAACCAGCGATGGCTTGTGCAGCGTTGGTGGAAACAATTTTGTCAGGGCGGGTCCTATATGCTGATTCTCCCATCATGAAGCATCGGATCTCAAATTTGAACCACGTGTTTGATTATGCGGGTTAGTTAATGGTTCATGATGGTTCTATGATGGTTCCATGATGATCACTGATCGTTGACAAGGGTGGCGGTTGATGATGCTTATGGTCAATGACATGGCTGATGTTTAGTCATGGTCAGTGATGGGGAATGATGATTCATGGTCATTCAATGATGATTCATGGTGGTTACAAAAATGGTAGATAAACAACCAACCAAAAATGGGTATATCCAGAAGTCCTCGTGTCCGACTTCTATCCCCGAAACTCCTGGTTTCCCTCTTAAAGATGACCAGCTTGGGATGATTGGTACTACCATTTCTGGAGCTGTGTGAAAAGGTATGGTAACCACCACAGTAGTCATCAGTTGCTTGCTCGACTTGGCAAACGCCCAAATTCGTGAACGCAGTTGATTCCTGTGTTGCAACGTGAGTAGATCGACTAGAGCAGGAAGCCTTGGAGTGAAATCCGGATGCATTTGGAGGCTAACTCATGGTGGCAGTTCGAAACTTCATGTGCCGAAAGCAGGGCAAAATTTAACAGGTCAAAGGAGCTTGGTCGGCTTAGTCCAAAAAGAAGGAGAGAGGAGAGGAGGGATCAGCTAGCAATTTCGGTAGATGTTGGTATCGACCCAGGCGTATCCATTCCTGGTAGCCTGGTAAAGTGACCAAGATGGACATCGGTCTCCCAGCTTTTGGTTGTGTTGGATCCATGACTTAGTCCCAGCAACCAAGGACTAGTGGACCAGGTTTGGAAATGGCTGAACTTCAAAGGAATGGTTGCACCCCCAGGACTGGGCACCTCGTAGGGGCTTGTGGATGGCTTGTGATCACTCCTGGGCAGTGCCTGATCTTCTGTAGAGCTATGCTTGCATGCGAACTCTTGAGGAAGTGAGCATCCGCTGTGTTCAGTTCATAGGCTCGCTGACAATTATCCATCCTTGATTGACTCTTCACTCAATGGTCACTACCAGCCTGTCATTTCAGGCCATAAGAAGCTGTTGAACAGCAGGGCGATATGAGTGAGATTAGACATGTTCAACGTGACGAAAGCTGGGACCAGTAACAGATGGACAAAAGATCGATCGATTTCAATGGGGAGTCCAAGCTATCGACTGCGACATCCGTCCCCAACAGGTACCGTGTGGCTTCGAATCAAAAAATCAGTAGACAAGGCTAGCAGGCAGCATATCATGGTCACCTCCTCAGGCGACTGCCTTTAAAAGAGGCAGTCAGCTGCCGAAACGTCAATGGACAGATCAACGGATTGCCTCGTCCCTTGGACAGTTTGGTGCGAGAAAATAGTCCACTGTTGACTGCGCTTGTCATTCTGTTCCCGGCCTGAAAGTATATAGCAATACATGGCTTGTAATGATTGGGATGCTTAGAACCTTCAACTCATCATGCCCAAGAACGGCAATACTCTTGCCTCCACCAATTTTGGCTGCATTTTGATGCTATCTTATTTGTGGTTCTGGATAAGTTTCATGTCCTGCTAATTGTCTTTGCATGTCCCAGGTGTTGTTGTTGCTGTTGCTTTTCAATTGTTACATTCTAAATCGTTCAATTTGTATTGTGCTGGTGTTATTGCTTTCACAATTTAGGAGGCATTGTTCTTGCCGGTTCTTGTCTTTTTTTATCTACAGCATAACATGACGTACCCATGCAATCCTACTTTCTTAAAACACATAATGCAGCACTAGAAATTCTAAACACTTGATCGTTAAGCCTCGGGCATTCCCAACCACGGTTGACTATCGCCATTCCTAGCCAGTGGTGAACACCTGATCTCGCCTGTAGTATCTCTTGGCTAGGGCTTCTATGGACGAAGGGACGAACATGCTGATGCTGTTGGATTGCTCACCTTCATAAACCACCATGATCCAAAGGACCACCATGATCCGAAGAACCACCATGACTCAAAAAACCAGCATGATCCAAAGAACCAGTATGATGCAAAGGACCAACATGAATGGATACCTCAAAATCGTTCGATTTTCACTGACCCACATGATCTATGGCCAACCCTTCAGCTGGGGCCCAACTCTCCACAAGTGGCTTTCCTAATGAGCCGCATTTGGTTCCTCGCTGACCTCTGCCGATTCCAAGCCCAAAATGGGCACACCATTCTTGCAAGCAGAAGCCATACATCTCTACATGGTGGTTTCTCAAAATAGGGACCCCCAAAAATGGCTGGTTTATTACTATAAATGACTATGAATGGATGATTTAGGGGTACCCCTATTTTGAGAAACCACCACATGTTTTCCATGCAGTTACCGTCTTTTTGCAGTAGAAGCCACCCTACGCAACGTCTTGCTGCACAGGGGGGCTACCGTGAAGTTGGCTGAAACATCAAAGACAATCAATGCCATATCGCCTTAGTGTCCACATGAACACCGGTACTTGGGATGGGCGGTGGGTATGGTTCATGCAATATATATATATATCTAATATGCTACTCATAGTCCCAAACACTGTGGGCGGATGTGGGTGGTGCAATTGTGTGGCCAACCAACTACAGGGTAGCCTGTAGCTGTCGATGGGTGTCCCCTGTGTCAACAACGATGATCCCCCGGCTTGGTTCCGGCAACTGGCCCCACTGCTGCCATGGCTAGCCGAAATGTCGCCGCTAGAGGTCATGGGCCATGTCGGGTGCAGTGGTGCTGTTGTTGAAGCTGCCATGAGAGATGTCAAGTGCATCAATGGTCCCGGTGGTGCGTACAAGAGGAGGCAAATTATAATTAGGAACATTGATACCACAAACCAAAAGATAAGGTCGATGGAAAAACTGAACGACACCAGTTGGTACACTTGAATGAATCCTCATCATCTCCATGATGCATTCTAATGCTTGCCGGACCCAAGTGATGGAGAGGTTTGCCCGTCAACAGTCGCGGGTTACCTATCCTCGTCCACGGGAGTCCAGGAATCGCCAGGTGAACCAAGCAACATGAAGCGGTCAAAAGCCCCAAGCAGCATTTGTAGGATTTTTGGGCACTGCATTTCATCTTCATACCACAACCATTCAGAGACTCAGATGATCTTAGATGTACTGAGTTGGTCATGGAGTGGCGTACAGTGCTAGCGCTCAATTTGCAAGTACTGTAAGTAGGCCCTGAGCGCATGAAGTAGGTAGTTTTTATAGGCTCAGCCCAGGTCCAAGCATCCGCTAGGTCAACATCCAAAAAGTGAATAGAATAGGTACCTCGGTCGGGAGAGTCACCCACTCTTTTATTTGGTGTACGTAGCCATGATATGACATTATCTTCATTTTCAGCAATTAGTTGAGTTGATTCGATAGCGTGGGCCATGCCTTGTGGTTTTAGATCCTCGGTCCAATTTCCACTGCAGAATGGTAGGTCTTGACACCCTTATAAATGGTTTATGGATAGGTCTTTAAATAGCAGCCCCCTAATTAAAACGGGTATGTACTGAGAACCTTGCACATCTATGACAGTTCACATATAAAACACTTCCTCTTGAACTAGGACTTCTCTCAAAACCAACCAGGTCTTCCACTTTTGGATGTGTGAGGCTCAAGCTGAGAAGTTGGATCAAGTTAAGATGAGCACGAATATAGCTAAGACACCCAACAAATAAAGCTAGAGTGGATTGAGATAAGGAAGATAAACATAAACAGATGTCAACCGCTGGTGTCAACCACTGCGCTGCCATGGAATCCCAGCAGAGAGATTTCAGGACGAGGACTGTTTTTTCCCCGATCGATTGCGCAAAGGGTCAGGCCTCTGGCAAAGTAGCAACTGCAAAAATTGGGCCACCACTATTGATTTTTTGAACCAATTTCGTGGTAATGCCTTCAGGTAGCACTGCTTTACCAACCCATGTCAACCAAAGTGGTTGCCCTTTTGCCATGTAACTTGTAACACGGCTAAATCTTGGCCGCTGCTTCACGGGCCTTTTCCCTAGCCAGATCAAGATCACCATGCCTGGCAAGCACCCGCCTGTACTCTTTGCTGTACACACGGTTCTTTTCCATAGTGGCCTCGGGTTGGACATTGACCAGGGAAAATTCAATGCCAAGGGAAAAACATGGGAACACATGATGCAAAAATAACTTACTTGATGTTAAGGGGCAGGATTTCTCTTCGCTGATCTCTTTTTAGGCTTTGCTTCTGCTTTAGGCTTCGATTTCGTATTGGTTCCTGCCGCAACTTTGGTCTTCTGTGTCACTGCTTTGGCTTTTGCTTTTGGTGCTTTGGTCGTGGCCTTTGGTGTCACTGCTTTTGCTTTTGCTTTTGGTGCTTTGGAAGTGGCCTTTGGTGTCACTGCTTTGGCTTTGGCTTTGGCTGCTGCCTTTGCTGTAGCCGTGGCCTTTGGTGTCACTGCTTTAGCTTTGGCCGTTGGCAAAGCTGTGGCTGTGGCCTTTGGTGTCACTGCTTTGGTTTTGGCTGCTGCCTGTGGCAAAGCTGTGGTAGTCTTTGCCTTTGCTTTTGCTGCACACTTTGCTGTCGGTTTTGGGTCTGCACTTTTGTCTTTCGCAGCAGTCTCTTCCTTGGCAGCAGTTGGAATCTGAAACCCCTAAACCCTGCAACCCCTAAACCCTCAAATCCCTAAACCCTTCTAGCTGCAACCCAACCACAAAAGTTAGCAAGAAAACATTGGAAGGAAACCAAAATAATATTGAATAGTGTCTACCAGGATTACCTCCTCCTTTTCAGGCGAAGAATTTACCAGCATCTCGTCAATCTCGTCCACGTTTTGATTCTCCCAGTATCCAAGGGCCAAAGTGGTGCCACCCAATGACAACTCATCAGCAGCAGGCCGCTTTGGTGAAGCAGCTTGCTCCTGTCAATGACACAGGTAAACAGAATGCAACGACAAGAAAAACACATACAGACAAAAAGAGACACAACGAGAAGCACATTCCCAAAAGATCATGAAAACAGACAAGAACCAGCAACAAGAATAATAACAAAACAAAACAAAACTAATACAAGAACAAAACCAACACCACCCACCACCCACCACCCACCGCCCACCACCGCCC
>VSDK01009055.1:395958-406701 GCA_009767595.1 Symbiodinium kawagutii | reverse complement strand
TGGCTAGGGAGGGGTTCGAAAAGAGTGTGAGAGATCATGCCAGCGCCTTTGCAGGAAAGAATGCGCAGAATACTTTTCGAGTAGATTGCCAGAAAGAGTCAAACCGTGATTAAAAAGAACGGGCAAAAAATGCCAAAAAAACAATCCATGGTCCATGATGGGAAAAAGTGTGTGCCGTTTTTTCCGCCTGTTTTTGGCGCGGCGCTTCGTAAAGTTTTTGCTAGGGCTTGCGCTGCGAAAACAACACTCTCTAACCTTGGACCTTTTGCTCTTTTCTATCCCCAGCTGTGACTTGTGACTTTGTTTGGCCTCACAAGCAGCTCGTTTGATTTGTGTTCTTGTTGTTCGCTTGTTTTTCTTTTCTTTTTGCTGCTGGACATGGAGCGGCTTGAAAGGAGGCAATGGAGGCAGGGCTTAGGACCTTACTATGCGATTGGGGCCGGGGACGCTGCGCCTGCGCCCCGCTTGTGCAACATTAGCTTGCCTGGCGCCGGGTTGCCAGCGCCCGATGTGCGCGGGCGTCCGGACACGCTTGCCACGTGGCCTACCTTGGAGAGGGCAAGACATTATTTTGGCAAGGGCGTGTGCGACGCTGTTCAAGCTTCAGATGCGCCCCGGGGTCATACCCTCCTGCGTGCTGTGCCCAAATCTTGCCCTCGACCGCCGATTCAAGGGACTGGTTCTGCAAGAGCTTTGGAAGACGCGGAATGGCAGAAATGGGCAGATGCTTGGGCAATGCGGCTCGTTTCATTTCTTGACAGGGCGCCCAATTTTTCGGGCTTAGGTAGCGATGCGTCGGAGTCCTTGCGCCAGGTCCTCAAAACCAAAGCTGCGGCGACTTTGAGGCGGCATATCCCAGGCTGGCGCTTGTGGGTGGAATTTGCCACGGGCCACACATGGTATGTATTTGAGCCCGATTTGGCTTCCCTTGTGTGTTTTTTGCGGGCGAATGCAGAAGCAGGACATTCAGGTGCCGCGCCAGTCGCCTCTTTGAAATTTGTGGCTGCTCTGCTGGGTTGGACATCTTTGTTGCAACTGCTGGACAACGCTGTAGTTGCAGCCTGGTGCGCGCCTCCTTCGCGCCAAAGTTTGCAAAAGGAAGCTTTGCCGCTGCCGTTATTTGTCGTAGCCGCCTTCAAGAAGAAGGTTCTGCGCGATTTGACTGTCGAAATTTCTCAAGACACCTTATATATCGTGGCGTTCTTAGTTATGATTTGGGGCGCCCTCCGGTTCTCAGATCTTCAACGGACGGATGTCAAGTCGTTGTGCGTTGAACCGGGCCTATGTCGAGGAACTTGCTGGCAGTCAAAGTCCTCCAAGCGCGGACTGCCGTTCGGCGTGCTTTGCGTTGGCATTTTTGCTGATTGGCATCAGGGAATCAATAAGTTGGCTACTGCTTTAGATGGTTGCGATTACTTGATGGCTGGCCCCAATGGCTCCCGGGCTTCATTTGCGTTTGCGCTCAGCCAGCTTCGCCGCTTGATTCAGGTTGTTGTAGGTCTCGACCGCAGCGCTGCTTTACATTATACTTTGCATTCGTTGAAGTGCACGGGCCTTTCCTGGGGGCTACAACTCGACATCAACAAGGAATATCGGAGACTGTGGGGCCACCACCGATCGAAAGATAGCGGGGACACCATGACTGCCAAATACTCAAGGGATGATGTGCTTCCTGCCCTGCGGGCGCAGCTGGGTAATCTCAAGGCTATTCGCATGGGTTGGACTCCTTTGACCCCCCAGAACAGAGGCGGTTTAGTGCCCTTACGAGAAGAACCGCTTGAAAAGCTTGCGCCTCTGAAATGGTCGCCCAGTGGGGTTGCGCCTTTTTCTTGTGAATCAGGAGATGCTGTCGGAAGTCCGACGTCGTCGGATAGTGATGATCAGGAATCCGTGGGTTCATCATCCTCGTCCTCACTCTCTTCTTCTTCTGCAGATGTTGCTCAGACTGCGGCAGCTGATGGTTCGATCAAGTGTGTCGATGATACATTTTTGGTGAACAGGTGTACCATGTTCTACCATGCTGCCGTTGAGTTCGAGGGGAAGCTGGGCCGTGCCTGCGCGCCCTCGCGGGATGTGTCAGCGAGCCATTAGGAAGTTTGGCATGAGCACCCTTCGGGTGCTACAGAATCCTTTTTGCCTTGTGCGCACGCAGCTTGCTGCAAATGGGTGCAGTGATGATGTGTGGCATCACATTGCCGTCTAGTTAAGAGTCCAATCGCGGTAGGATTGGGAAGAGTAGCGCTTGGACAACAGCGTGTGTTTGGGTGGATGGGGCTGTTGTCCCTGGTTGGCCTGGCCGGCCTCCACCCTTGCGGTTTGTATGCCATTCTCGCCAAAGCAAAAAAGTGCTGCCGCGCTTTGCTGTTCTGCAAATAGGCCTTAGGTTTGTAGAGGTAAAGTTTTTGCTAGGGCTTGCGCTGCAAAAAAACAACACTCTCTAACCTTGGACCTTTTGTTCTTTTCTATCCCCAGCTGTGACTTGTGACTTTGTTTGGCCTTTGGCCTCACATGCAGCTCGTTTGATTTGTGTTCTTGTTGTTCGCTTGTTTTTCGCCACCCACCACCCCCTTTCCTCCCCCTTTCCTGTGTTTGTTTTGCAGTGTGGAGGCACTGCGGGGGCACGTTTGCCCGTGTTTGTTTTGCAGTGTGGAGGCACTGCGGGGGCACGTTTGCCCGTGTTTGTTTTGCAGTGTGGAGGCACTGCGGGGGTAGGTTTGCCCGTGTTTGTTTTGCAGTGTGGAGGCACTGCGGGGGCACGTTTGCCCGTGTTTGTTTTGCAATGTGGAAGCATTGCGGGGGCATGTTTGCCCGTGTTTTTTTTTCCTGCGTTTAATGAATTTTTGTCTGCGCGCCGATTTTTCATTTGTTTATGCTGTTGTTTGCGCATTGAACTGTGCGATAAGTGTTGCTGCTTGAGCCGCAGTTGCTCAACGTTTTCCCTTCTCGAGCATTTGTTTCTGCTACCGTTCTGGGTAGAACCATGGATTGTGTGAAAGCTTTTTCTGATTTGCTTGCGAAGATTGGCGTCCCAGAGGCTGTCCAACGTGCTCTGGAAGCGCGCGGCTTCTCCACGGCATCTTCTTTCTTTTGGTCCTTGGAGGCTGGTTCTGAGGAAACGTTTCAGGCTATCCTGGATGAAAGTCAGGTAGACTTGGGCTCTTCGCCGACGCCTTTGCAATCGCTGCCGGCTGGGCAGCTGCGGCGTCTGCTTCGGGAATGCAGGCGGGGCGCCCGCCGATCCGGGCGCGGTACCCGAGGCGGCGACGAAGCCAGTGGAGGCACGTGCTCAGCTCTTTGGCTTGGACTTGGGACCCCGCCTGACCGGCGATGCGCTGCAAAAACTGTTTTTGCGCAGCTTCAACAGCGGGAATTGCGTTTCATCCCTTGGAAGAACATTTTGAGCGAAGCGCAAGCCGAGCAGTGCAAACATTCGACGTCGAACAAACACCGCCCCTTTTTGGATCTCCTTGCCGACGCCGCTGGCCCACCTGCCCCTCCTGAGCTGGAGCCTTCTGCTTCGCCATTTGGGGTACAGCGTGTGTTGCATCTGCGCGCTGTTTGTTGGGCGCTCGTCGGGTGGTGTCATCTTGCCTCTGGTAAGCGCTTGGTGCATCGCTTCATGGAGCTTTATTCGGCCATGGGCCTGAATGCCGTCGGCCTTCGCCCACCATCGCTTGCTGAAGCAGAGGCCGCAGATGGTCATTTATGCAGGGAACTCAACCTTTTGTTGAGCGTTGGCTTCAATTTGGACACTGGGCTTCATGAGTTAGTGGTTGTCCGGAACTGTTTGGAAGTTTTGGCTCCAGCCCCGTCCCAAACTGCCATCGCTGGATTCTTTGAAGAATGACAGCAAGAGACCCAAATTGCCAGCCCCCGTGTCTTCCAAGAGACAGCGCGCCTCGAAGAAGTTTGGCTACAAATTTCAAGCTGGAAAGTGTTGTGATTGAGCATGCGTGCGAAAAATGTGGAAGCAAAGACCACGGGCGCAAGAATTGCCCCCAGCTTGGTGCCAGGCGTTAGGGACAGCTCCTCACCCCCCCGCCTTGCACGGTTGATTGCAGGGGTGAGATGGGAAAATCTTGATGACGTGCATTGTTCCCCAAGTGGAGCTGGCTCCAGCGGTAGCATGCCTGTGGCGTCCCAGCCCGTGGTGAACCCAGAGTTTGCGCGGCAGCGCCATGCGGTCCGCCTGAAAGACGGCGGTGGCCTACCGAGCACTTTGGATTGGCAGATTCCCCCACCAGCGGCTTGGTCGGATCCCTTGCAAATTGTTCGTCGAACTCTTTGGGAAAGCGTGCCGCGCGACAGCTTCGTGAGACTGCAGAGACGTGCCTCGGCGCCATCAGACGAACCGCTGTTTAGCGACAGCGAAGTTTCGAGGATGCGATTAGCGCTGTGCGATGCCCTGGGCTTGGACACGGAGTGGGCTCTGCAGGTTTTTCAGCTTACTCCTTATTTGTTCAATTTGTTGGCAGCAATTGCGCAGCGCATGGGTGATCTGGATGTGAGCCTTTGCGACGCTCTAAAGCATGGGGCGCCGACAGGCGTTCGGCAACGCGTGCCTGCATCTGGCATTTGGCCACCTCTGCTTTCTGGTGGGGACCCTTCCGACGCTGGCGATGTGGATTTTCATTTCAGTACAGCCAATCATGCGTCTGCGACAGCTGAGCCAGAGCGCGTGAAGGCTTTGATTGAGAAAGAAGTGAGCTTCTGGTTTTCTGCAAGTTGTGCCAGGCGGCTTGCCTGCATTGTCTGAGCGCTTCGGTAATGATTTGGCAGTTGGCAAGTTTGGTCTGATCACCAAAGAAGGAAAGGACGACAGGCTTATTGGAGACTCCAAGGCATCTCTTGCAAGCCCTGCAGCAAAGTTCAGTGAGCGAGCAGAGGTGCCAAGCTTGTATCATTTCGGTGCTGCCCTGGACCGTTTAGGATCCAAGCCTGATCAATGGTGTTTGTTGTCTTTGGATATTCGTGGCGCTCACAAATCCATTCGAACCAACCCTGCTGATATTGGTTTTTCTGCTTTCCATGTTATGGATATTGCGTACGTTTATGTGGTTAACCATTTCGGCGCTTCCTGGAGCGCCTACTGGTGGTCGAGGCTTTCTGCACTCTTGCTTCGAACTGCGCATTTTGTTTTGAATTTTGCGACATCCGCACCTAGGAGCTGTCTACGTAGATGATTTTTTATTTTTCCTACGGAAGGATTCTGCAGCGCAGCTAGGTGCCTTGCTGATTGCATTTTTACAGGTCATCAATGTCCCACTGTCTTGGAGAAAGCTGCGGATGGGTTGCGCGTTGGAGTACCTTGGTTGGCGCTTGAGCTTGACCGATGGCTTTCAAGCCACCCTGACGGAGCCAAAGTTGCAAAGATTGTTGCGCCCCATTCATTGGTGGCAGCTTTGCCCGCAAAAGATTTGTCGCGTGGAGCTTCAGCAGTTCTTGGGTCTGGCAATTTGGGCAACTCAGGTACAACTGTTGATGCGACCGTTTTTAGCCCCATTGTTTCGAATGCTGCATTCCCGAACATCAAAACTTCAGTCTCTAGACTTCAGGCAGCTCGAAGAATTGGTGCACTTGCTTGATGATCGGCTTGAGACGACGAAAGCAGCGAAACTGAGTGACATTCAATGCGGCTGGCGTCTTGTGGCGGTCGGTAAGCATTCCTGCACTAGTGTGAATACTGCGAAACTCTTGTTGGGTCAACCCAAATTCACTAATGGTCGGATCTGGGTTCGCTTCACTGCCTTAGGCCCCGCTGTGGTGTTCAAGCAAATGCAAATTGCAGCGCTACGCCAATTGCAGTCCTGCCTTGCTGCCCCAACTTTTCCATTGACATCTCACGCGTTATGTTTGACTGGCGCTGCAGATGCATGGGCGGATTCTTACAAGGCTGGGCTTGGTGGTTGGTTTGTTGCTCAGGACGGTGCTTGGCATTGGTTCCATTTGGAGTTGCGTCGGTCTGATATCCCCGCTGAACGGGATTGGCCTGACTCCATGCAAAAAGGCATATGCGCATTAGAACTCTTGGCGCAGCAGGCCCTGGTGCAGCTGCAAGGGCAGATGGGTCGGGCCGTGACTGCCCACCTGTGTCAATACAGCGACAACATGGCTGTTGTGGGCTGTGTGGCACAGGGATTGTGCGCTGCGTTCCCTTTGGCGGGTGCGCTCATTTCCTTGGCGCGAGTTTGCTTGCGACAAGAATGCACACTGGCAATCAGCCACGTGGCTGGCGTGCGAAACGAGGAGGCTGACTGCATCAGCCGGCTGAACTATCCTGGGGCGGCCTGAACCAAGCAGCTGCGAAAGGAGGCGCGTGTCCATGTGACCGCGGAAGACCTCTTCAAACCGTGGCGTGAGCTTGTCGCTTTAGGAGTGCGTCCCATGTGACGTGCCGGGGTGGATGGGGCTGTTGTCCCTGGTTGGCCTGGCCGGCCTCCACCCTTGTGGTTTGTATGCCATTCTCGCCAAAGCAAAAGAGTGCTGCTGCGCTTTGCTGTTCTGCAAATAGGCCTTAGTAGGGCGTGCGAGTCAGTAATTAAGGGACCCTGCTCGGCTGTGCTGTGACCCTAATCGGTTTTCCGAGTTTTCTTGTCCAAAATGGATGTTTTTTAAGGGTCGCAAATGACCATTTTTGTGCTTCAAATGCTGGAAGGGACGCAGAAAGTGGAAGGGTCCCCGTGTGGTCGGTTGTGACCCTAAAACGTGCTGAGCATGTGGAAATCAGCGGAAGCCTCGCGCGAAATGACATTTTCACACGTCGCAAACATCATTGTCTTGTCCACAAGGGATGTTTTTTAGGGTCGCAGCTGACTTGTGGGGCTTCAAATGCTGGCCGGGACGCAAATAGTGGAAGTGTACCTCTATGGTCGGATGTGACCCTAAAACGTGCTAACCCTGTGGAAAGCAGCGGAAGCCTCGCGCGAAATGACATTTTTCATATGTCGCAAACATCATTTTCTTGTCCACAACGGAGGTTTTTTTGTTATAGGGTCGCAGCTGACCTTTTTGTGTTTCAAATGCTGGCAAGAAGACAGAAAATGGAAGGGTATTGCTAGTGTCGTCTGTGACCCTAAAATGTGTTAAACATGTGGAAAGCAGCGAAAACATCGCACGAAATGACATTTTTCACATGTTGCAAACATCATTTTCTTGTCCACAACGTCTGTTTTTTATAGGGTCGCAGCTGATTTATTCTGCTTCAAATGCTGGCGGGGGCACAGCAAGTGGCAGGGTATTGCTAGTGTCATCTGTGACCAAAAAAACGTGCTGAACATGTGGAAATCAGCGGAGGCCCCGCGCCAAACAACATTTTTCGCATGTTGCAAACAACATTTTCTTTTCCACACGGGATGTTGTTTATAGGGTCGCAGGTGATTTATTCTGCTTCAAATGCTGGCATCATGCGTGCAGAGGCCAGGGGGGTGGGAGATTTGATATGTTCAGTCGTGCGTGCAGAGGCCAGAGGGGGTGGGAGATTTGATATGTTCAGTAGTGCATGCAGAGGCCAGAGGGGGTGGGAGATTTGATTTGTTGAGTCATGCATGCGGAGGCCAGAAGGGGTGGGAGATTTGATATGTTCAGTAGTGCATGCAGAGGCCAGAGGGGGTGGGAGATTTGATTTGTTGAGTCATGCATGCGGAGGCCAGAAGGGGTGGGAGATTTGATATGTTCAGTAGTGCATGCAGAGGCCAGAGGGGGTGGGAGATTTGATTTGTTCCGTAGTGCATGCAAAGGCCAGAAAGGGTTGGGAGATTTGATCATGGCCTGGGGTTTTAGGGTCGCAAGTGACCCAACTTTAGGGTCGCAACTGACCGGGGGCAGTAGGGTCGCAACTGACCCGGGTCCCGTAATTAAACAGACAGAAATCCTGCCCGAAGCCTTGCGCCCAAGCAATTTGGAAGACGCAGTGTGCTGGGAACGTTGGCCGCGTTTTGCTTGTGTTTTTGTTTGCCATTGTTGGGCTGGTTGCTGGAGGGCCAGTGGATGATGCAAGCATCAGGGAGGAAGTTGTCAAGTCGCGCGCGCAGAAAGCAGAGGAGATTGCTCAATGGCTTGAGTGGTTTTGGCGTTTAGATTAACCGAGAGAAAACATTTTTCTGAGCGAATAGGAGAGGCCGATGGGCCGGGGGGGAAAGGCAACATTCTTTTGTAGGTGCCTTGCGACTGGGAGCGGGGCGAGGCTTACAGAGAGTTGATGCTTCGGGAAGAATCTGTTTTTTGAAAGCGCGTATTGGTTCTCAGCATGCCCGGGTCAGAAGTCATCGTTGCAAGATCTTTTTTGTAGGGCATGGTCAAAAAGTTACGTGGTTGCATGGAGGAGTGGATGATTTTGGGCTTGTAGAGCGGGCGTTTGGTGCCCAACCTTTTCCTCAAATTATGTGAAAAAAAGCTATGCGATTTGGGCCAGAAAAAAATTAACATCCCCTCAACGCGCTGAAGCAAGTCCCAGGCCATCATCTCACGACAGCGCTTTCAAGCCTTCTATATCCCAAGGATCTTGAAAGGATCATGGATCGATCGTGAAAAAGTAAACGGTCTGGGAAACAAACAATGTTTGAAGAAAACAAAACACTTCCCCCACATATCCCTAGCCGCTAAATTGTCGATTGATCAGGTCCCCAGCCACTGGTCGAACCCTTTTTTCTTATGACTCTTGGCAACCAAGTTTTTTCGCTTTTTCGGAGTTTTCTTGGCAAGGAAAAAGGCAGCGAATGACACGGGAGTTACAGGCGCGCAAGAGATGGTGAAATTCCTCCAAGCCAGGAGGAAGGAGTTCGCCAGTCTCCCAAGTCATGGGCGTTTCCCGCTCGGGCGCGTAACCCCCCAAATCATTAAAATATTTTTTCGGAAAAACAATTCTTTTAATATCGGAGGCGTTTGCAGCGGCCGGGCGTTGAAAGGGTAAAGATTTCTCGTTGAGTTTGCTCGTCCGATTTCGCTGGTGAATTGGTTTACGTAAAAGAGTGTGATAAATAGGAAGGGATCCCGCCGTTCAAGTTTGAAATTTGGAGTTGTTTCTCCTTTGGGCCAGGGGCGGCCCCAGCGAGGGATTTGTGGCTTCGCGTGCTCGTGATGATTCAACTGTTGTTGCGCTTTTGTTTGGCTTCCTGCCGTTGCGCGGGAAATTACCAAAAGAGATTTGCTGCCCGTTTGATTTTTCGGGCTTTGCCTGGGCCGCTGTGCTTGTCAATGGGGGTAATGGGTTTGAGAAATTTGGCGTCGGGCCCACGAAATTGTTTTACAGGTGGAGCAAGCGCATTTTGATTTTCTCCATTGCGCGCTTGCCCAGCATGGCGCTTGTTTTTTGGTCTTTCTTATTTGTTTTGTTTGATGCGGGGGCAGCCAGCAGTAGTTATGAAGTGGGGCTGCATGGAAAGCTGGCAAGCCCTACTCAGATCCAGGCTGGGAAGAGAGTAATTCGAGGATGCGCAGGGTTTGGAGTTGTCGCCTATATCGGGAGGTGCCCCTTGACCCTGACTTATATAGACAAGCCGTGGCCGAACTAGAAAGATCTTGTGGCAAAGTGTGCGTTGATGGGCTGGATGAATTCAACCGCAAATTTGCTGGCGATGGGCTCGATGTGCGTTGCTGCAGCAGCATTCTCCATGCAATTGAATATTTTTTCTTTTCAAGCAGGTGGCGCTCGTGAAGTTTGGAAATTTGACCGCGCATGCCTTAGCCGAGGCAATTTGGCGCAGTGCTTGTTCTGTGGACTTGCCGTGTGATGACCCATGGCGAGGCGCAGGAGAAAGCCCCAAAACACCTTGCAGACGTTGGCCTTCTTGCAAGCCATGCGATCAGCGCCCGTGCAGAAAGTCAAATAATGACTGCGCAACCCCTTGGGGGTATTTTTTCTGACGTTGCTTGTGCCGGTCCGGCAGGGCGACTTGGCTGCAAATTTGGTTATTCAGAATTGTTTGTGCTTGATGGTCATAAGCATGTTGGTGTTCAGGTGCAAATTGAAAAGCTTTCTAGCGAATTCTTGCAACTACGGCCGAGTAGCCTTGCAGGTTTTCTCTGCGCCCAGTGCGCTTTCCTTGTCTTGGTGTGCGGGTTTTTTTGCGATTGTGGACAGGTAGTTTACCAAGGCATGCAGTGGTCCATTTTTGATCAATACAGAATGTCTTCATTCAAGTTTGCGTCGCGTTCCCAGTTGTGAATGTAGCTGTGCATATCATGGGTAAGCGGTTTTTTTCAGATGAATATGGACGCAGCTGGCTCGACTCGCAATTGCTTTTTTTTTGCAGCTGTTCTGATTACGTTGCTTTGTGGCTGCATCAACATCTTGACGGCGGGCGCCATTGCCACCAATATTATGACAGCTGCCAGCGGCAAACTGTAAAGCTTGTGGCAGGCAAGTTTTTGCGCTCTGCAAGGGATCCCGTTGGGCTCTTATTTGGGCGTTTCACTTTTATTTGAACCTGCCGGATCTTGAGAACAAATTTGATGTTAGGCCCATCTGCATTTTCCCGTTCCTCCGTTGCACTTAGCGTTGCAAAGCGCAACGAAAAATTTTAAGCGCCGGCCTCACTGACAGGTATGAAGTTTACAGCAAGCTGAACACAGGCGCAACAATTCTGTCTGTCAGTTCATGAGGTTGCTGGAGATCACGTTGCTTCTTTGTTCAGCCAGCACGCAAATTTGGGAGAGTGTGAAGGCGCTCTGGGATTCTGAGCGCGCCAGCCGCCGCAGCGAACGCCAAGCCGAATGTCCGGCAACATCGCAAATGTGCCTGCTTCA
>VSDK01009055.1:371272-395913 GCA_009767595.1 Symbiodinium kawagutii | reverse complement strand
CGTGTATTGAGCTTGAAAACATGTTCCGCTATTTGTCATTTCAATTCAAGGTCAAGGAAGATCCCTTGTGAACGTCTAAGAAGGATTGGCGCTAGCTACCGCTGTCCGGGTTTGTTGGTTGGTGGTGGGCGATGGTTTGGTGTTAAAAGTTAGCTAAGCCCAAGAGCCATGAAAGGGGAGGCGTCGTACACCTTTCAGCGTGAGGGGGCAGTGATGGCACTCATCGAAGCAGTGCAGTGGTGCGGTGCATGGTGCGGTGCAGTGGTGCGATGGTGCGGTGCAGTGGTGCGATGGTGCGGTGCAGTGGTGCGATGGTGCGGTGCATGGCGATGGTAAGGTGCAGTGGTGCAATGATGCAGTGCAATGGTGCCATGGTGCGGTGCAGTGGTGCGATAGTGCGATGGTGCGGTGCATTGCGATGGTGTGGTGCAGTGAAGTGGTTTGATTGTGTAAAGTTGTGTGGTGCGGTTGTGTAATGTTGTGGTGCAGTGGTTCTCAATGTTACCGCGCAGTGGTGTGATGGTGCAGTGAGGCGGTTCAACTTTGAAGTGCGTTGGTTTGATGCTGATTAAGGTGCTTTTGTGTCTGCATGATGTTTTGGGTCTCCTTGCATTGGTGATGGGTTTCATGCTACGATGCATTTCCGTTTGTTTGATAGTTTGTGCGTGTTGGTTTGGTCCAATGATGTAACCGAGAGGAGCCGTGGTATTTGCATGTATTTGGCAGGTAGCAGAAGCGGCGATAAAGTGCACACAGTGCTGTTGCAATGCTGGGGTGCGGGCACTTTGTGTTGGCGCATGCGTGCAGACAACGTGCTGTCGTGTTCTTTTTTGCTGTGTGTAATGTCTTTGTGTTGTGAAGCAAGGGCGCATGAGTATGATGTCCTCTGGTTGCGAAACCAGCAACAATTGCGCCAAGTTGATTGCGCCACTGCGCCAGGTTGACTGCGCCCCAAAATGTGTCCTGAAAACTCGGTTTTGTGTCCTGAAAATTTGATTTTGTGTCCTGAAAATATGATTTTGTGTCCTGAAAACTCGGTTTTGTGTCCTGAAAAAAAGGTGCAGTGAGAGGGTGCGCTGGTGCACTAAGCAGGTGCACTGGTGCAGTGGACCTGGTATAACAAGTAGTGTCGCGAATGGGTGCGCTGATGTGCTCAAACGGCGCAGCCTCCAAAGCGCCAAAGCACAGTTTTTCGATATCCCAAGTTTCGAATGTCTCGATGTTCGGGTGGGTGAGAAAAAGCGAATATATAGAGTCTAGCCATGTTACTGTACCGTCTCATTTCAGAGTTCCCCTCTCATCACATATGGGTTAGATATGTTTAAGTGCAAGGTGATCGATTGGATGGCTCCGATTTGAAAATTGCAGCCTGATCTGCCAGTCAGCGCAAGGCTTCGGCCTGGCAATGATAGATTGGTTTCAGCTCAGTCTAGATTCGCTGATTTTCGTGAATATTTAACATCTTACTACATATACCTCCCGACTGCAAACTGAAATTACATTTATTAAGTCATGGAACATAGGGATGTCTACCAACTTGTGGAAAGGACCAGAAAACATGGCCGGTCAGTGGTTTGGCTTCTTGGTGCCTTTCACTTTTCTCCATATCGTGTTGGTTAATCAGGGTCCACTGTGAAACATAAACCAACCAATTGCGCCAACGTCACCCTGTGTACTGGCTGACTGCTGTCGTACTCCATTGATGTACAAAACGGCGCCCCATGGATTGGCTGACAGCGCCCGTCGTACCCCATGGATGCACCATATGTACTGACTGGCCGCGCCTGTTGTGCCCCATGTATGTACCAACCGTACCCTATGTACTGGCTAACCGCACCTATCGTACCCCATGTGTGCACCAGCCGCGCCCTATGTACCACGTACTTCGCGCCATTGGAACTAGCAAGTTGTACCAGTCACAAGCTGGCCTCAAGAGCATGGTTCTCGGGTTTAGATAAGTTAAAAGGTTTGAAGCTGGCGACCGAGGTGAAGAAAACACATATCAGACAAGGGGAGACAAACTCTTTTGTATTTTTGTATATTGCCCACCACGAGAGCATTGCGCGGGATTATCCAAAATATTTCCTCCAAACAAGTTGTGCTTGTCAACCAAAAAGCTGGCCCTAAACATGGGTTCCACACGCGCACCCCTAAGACCGCGAGCTTGGTCGCCTTTTTTGAAAAGACCGGCGGTGATTCCAACCAAAAAGCAGGCGCTAAACATTGGTTCCACGCACAGGCCCCCAAGAGCGCGAGCTTGGTCGCCTTTTTTGAAAAGACCGGCGGTGGTAAGAATCGTGCCGGCCTCCCGATAGCGCAGCTAGTCCACATGTGCCCGCAAACCCCAAGCCGCAAACTGTGATGCAGGGACTTATTTCGTTGCTTTTTGGGCAAGGTTAGAGATGTGACAAGAACGTCAATGCGTCCGCAGTGCGCGTTTCCCGTTTTCTCGACATTGAACGCCCAAAACTGCATTAAATTTGCCATTGTGATGCGTCCGCGGTGCGCGTTTCGCGTTTTGTGTCTTGGCACGTTTTGTCTGAGTACGTTTTGCTGTGGTATGTTGTGCGTTTTGCTCTGGCACGTTTTGTCTTGGTACGTTTTGCTGCGGTCAACGCCTTGTCTTTGGTATCTTCTTTCTCAGGTGTCTCCCCATCATCATCATCATCATCATCATCATCATCATCATCATCAGCGTCATGATCGTCGTGTTCGTCATCATTATCTTCGTCGGGCGGTCGTCGTCATCATCATCATCATCATCATCATCATCATCATCATAAAAACCATTTTCATCGGATTTTGATTTTCATCCGTGTAGTTTTGACTATTATACTTGACGCTGTTTTGACATGGCCTTTCTCACTCTCGGGCCAACCATGAAACAAGATTAAGAAAATCAAGTGTCCGAAAAATGAAATTCTTGATTCTTGAATTCCCTAACCGAAATGAGAGGTGTACAGTGGTGGGTTTTAGTCATGTGAGGATTCCTTTAAAAAAAAAGATGAGAAAAATTGAGGAAAAATGAGAAAAAATGAGATGTTCTTGCGATCTGAAATCGGCGATGGAAACAACATATTTTCACGTGCAAAACCCCATCATTTGCAAGAATTAGTTTCCGTCAATGAGAAATCGAATTCCTTGTGTATGAAAATTACAATATTTTGGAACAATTGGGCATTATTTGTTTGGAAAGACGGGAATTTTCTTCCAAGCAGTCAGGGGTAGCAGCTTGAGTTGCGCCGATTTGGTGGAGCAGATTCGTTACAGTTGTGCGGAGGGCTGGGGCGTGGGTTAGCGTTTATTCTTTTTGAGCGCCGGCCCGCCTGCCCTCGATTTAAAATTGTCAGCATCGTGGCTGATGGAAACGATTGAGCATGGTAGGCCATTGTGACGCGGCTTTGACTTTGGTAGAGCGGTTTCCAGCTGCCTGACTCCATGGAAATATGTTTGTGTTTTTGTTTGCAGAGAGTTGTTCCGCGCAGATCCCAAAGCATAGAGGGAAGAAATGTGGAAAAGGCGGTCTAGCAAAACATTGCGTCGGAATAGGTTTTCGGGGCCGGCTCAGGAACAATGGTTATTGGTCTGATAGGCGCCGCTTGTTTGAGAGAAATATTTTCGTTCATCCCTAACAGCGGAATATTGTCAGTATGCCGTGGATGTGAAGTTCTGCGGCAAGGCAGTGCTAGTTTGCGCTGGATCGGCGGTAGATATTTCCACATTCGGCGTTTGGGCCATATCTTCGCTGATTGTTTGATTCAATGACCATGGCCGCTAATTGCTTCGGCCGTGCCCTTCGCGCAACATGCCCCCATCCGACCCGACCCCAACCTTGTCCAAGCTTGCAGTCCGGGCAATGTTCTTAAAAAAGCCTGGCCCCGAGATGTTTACGCTAGTTCCGCGCTGGATGAATCGCGCAGGCAAAGGAATGACCCATACACATGAATTTTCCCAAAACCACAGACACAAATGTGTGAAAATCTGTATTAGCGGGTTCCAATGTTCGAGTTCCAGTAGTTAGACAACATTTGCGGAAATCCCGCGACCTTAAGGCTTGAAAGAAAAGATCCCTTTAGCGGGGAAAAGCTGGCTATGCTTCTCGTTGACAAATGTTTGTGAGCATGCAGAAGGATCCAGTCTTCTATTCAAGTCTTTGACATGAAAGTAATTGAGCTGAGCCAGCTATTTTTGAAAGCTTCCCCCCGCCTGCCTCCATGTGGAAAATGAATGTGGCTTGGGATGTGAAATTGCGTTTGAGCTGGCTTCCAGGCAGGCCTTAATTTTGCTTCCCAACTTGCTTCCCCAGCATGCCGGGGGTCAGCTCGAATCTGTGCCTCCGCTTGCTCCTGCATGCTGCTTCCCCCGAACTAAGATGTTTGAGCCACCTCCTTCCCCCAATGCAAGGGATGGTAGCGACCTTGTCCTGTTTGCAGCGCGCAGGAAAAAAGTAAGTAGATGTTGCAACGTTTGCAGAACTTAAGTTTCGCGTATGCATTTAAAGGCAGGCTCCTGTTATGTACAGCGAGTTCTGGGCGTTTGAATGTAGAATGTATTTTGGCTGAGCCCAGCTGTGCCCTTGTGAGGCGCAAGGGGCGAGCAGTCTGCGCCCATGTTTGCGTAGGAGTGCTAATGTTTCCAGGATTTGATTTTGATAAAAGTGTACAGCTTCTGTCAAGCCTGTGCATTGGCAATGTTTCTTATCTCAGACGGAAGAAAATGCCGCTGGCTGGTTTTGGCAAATGATAATTCATATCGCGCGCTTGAGGAACGCGATCCCCTTTGCGACATTGTTTCTTTGACCCTCTAAGTTGCAAAGGTGTCAGATTTTGAAGCGTTTTTTTTTGGTTGGGTTGTTGTTCGGCGCATCAGGGACAAGATAATGCGCTTTGCAGTGTTTTTCTTCTGCTTGTTTGGCTTGCCGATGGACAGCGCAGCCAGCAGGCTCAACCCTGCTCGCAACGACAACGTTCCAGATGGCCGGCAACTTCTTTCGCTGCAGGCCGCGGGACGTCGATGCCGTGCAGCATGTCGCAGTTCATTTTGAGGAAGGCGGGGCCCTGGCTTAGGCGCACGCGCGCGAAATTTGGAATTTAGAAGATATAGTCAGCGCTGGGAATTTGTTCTGATGCATGCCTTGTTCCTTTTGATGGCCTATCTGCTCCTTTGCTTGCTTCCAGCGCTGGAAATCTTTTCATCGTACGCGCTATTGTTGTTTTGTGCCTTGTGCTTTCACTAAACAGATGCACCCACGTGGGGATGCCGTTGCCGGTGCAGTTTGGCATGTTTTGTCGCGCAAGCTGCCGGCTGATTAGAATATGGGTCGAAATCTTTTGTATCGCAAGGGCGCCCCGCGACCCGTATGGAAAGATTTTCTTGGGACTCAATACACTTTTAGCGACCAACGAACACTTACATCTAGTAACGCCAGGAAGATGTACTGCAGCTCCTAGGACCCCAGAACCCAAACGCGCAAGGCGCTCTTCTTTCTCGCAGTGGTGGATCAACAACAAGGCTCAAACCTCCACTAGTTCAACCCGGTCCCCGCCCAGCTAGTGTAAAACCAAGGCGAGGCGAGTTCAATTCTCCTAAACCAGGGAGGGAGGGCGGGGGCAAACAAAACACCAATCTTAATGCAATTGCACAAGATAAACCCGGTGGAAAGATCTCGCAATCCACCTCAACAATGTCTGCCCTGGCCCACACTTGAGCCAACGCGCAGTATTGCGTCTTCCTCTCTAACGCGGTCGCGCCCAGATAAGAAACTAAGGAATCCCAAAAGACAAGAACAAACCAGAACCAAAAGAGGGCGTCCCATCAAATCCCGCGTCGTTGCTCGCAGGCGATCACTTTGGGGGATTTTCTTGGGACTCAGTACACCCTTAGCAACCAACGAACATTGACATCTAGTAACGCCAGGAAGATGTACGGCAGCTCCTAGGACCCCAGAACCCAAACGCGCAAGGCGCTCTTCTTTCTCGCGGTGGTGGATGAACAACAAGTCACTAACTCAATTTGGTGGCATAGATCAGAGGGGGATTAGATCAGAGTGGGTGCGCATGAAATTGCATATTTTCAAATGTTTTTGCATTTTTTGGCATCTCTGTTTTGTTTTTTTCATTTAGTTATTGTTGATTGTTTTTTTTGTTTTTTTCGTTTTGAAGAAATATTTTGATGATTTCAATCCAGGGCCCTCAGCCACATTATTTTAGAGAAAAACGAAACCCAACAGCAGACCGAATAAAACCCAAACTAAGTATACGAGCGCTAAGTTACAAGTGTTTATTCTGTTTGGAAACCCATTAGTCGTAGAGATCGCAAAAACATCAATCAATCACGCGATGTCAAATAAAATTGTAAGAAGGAAAATGCAAGGTTCAACAATGAATTCACGACACGACGCGTAAACATGAGCACAAGTAGCAAATCGATGAGCGCATATTTGGACATCGCACCTTAGCAACCAGAGGATTTTGCTCGCCAACGTTAATGCAACACCAGACTAGTAAGCTACAAAAAGATTGCGGCCACAAGCGGATCACGCTCGTGTACGCTTGATATCCATTTCTTTTTCATGTTTTTTCATGTTTTTGCATGTTTTTGCAGTTTCGAGATGTTTCGAGATTTTTTGAGATTTTTTGAAATTTTTTCACTTCATAAAGTAGATTTCTTTTTTAAGTTGAATAAAGCCCTTCGAGATTTTTTGAGATTTTTTGAAATTTTTTGAGATTTTTTGAGATTTTTGAACTTCATAAATTTACTGGCTTCATTAAATTGAATGAAACTTTCGTGATTTTTTGAGATTTTTCGCTTCATCAAGTAAATGTGTCCCGTGAATTGAATGAAACCCTTCGAGATTTTTTGAGTTTTTTTGAAATCTTTTCACTCCATATTTTGCCAGTCATTTGCATATTATGCCAGTCATTATGCCAGTTCTGATGTTTCATCGAGATTAAAGTTAACACCTCCGCAAGTACAGCCGGTGTCCTACGTTTACATATCAAATTCTGAGTCATCTTTAATCAAAAAAACATTTTAAATCAAAACAAACATTGTTAATCAAAAAAACATTTTTCATCAACAAAAACATTTGAAATCAAAAAATATGTTTTTCAAAATGAAAACAATTATATTATATTTAGATCTTTTTTCTTATGTTGGGAAACCTTTCTGATCTAATCCCCTTCTGATCTACGTCGCCAAATTGAATTAGTGAACAAGGCTCAAACCCGGGGCCAACCCTCCACTAGTTCAACCCGGTCCCCGCCTGTGGTCACACACATGATCGACCGGCTAATGTAAAACCAAGGCGAGGCGAGTTCCACTCTCCCAAACCAGGGAGGGAGGGCGGAGGCAAACAAAACACCAATCTTAGTGCAATCGCGCAAAATGAACCCGGTGGAAAGATCTCACAGCCCACCGCAGACAATGTCTGCCCTGGTCCTTACTTGAGCCAACACGCAGTATAGTATCTTCCTTTCTAACGCGGTCGCGCATAGACAAGGAATTTAAGGAATCCCTGAAGACAAGAACCAACCAAAACCAAAAAGGGGCGTCCCATCAAATCCCGCGTCGTTGCTCGCAGGCGATCACTTTGGATAATCTCCTGCCACGACATTGCGCTTGCATTCTTTCCGAGCGCATTCCCTTCGTCAGGCAACCGCCTTCTGTGTCAATATCTCACTTGTTGTATTTCGTCCATCAACTGCTACGCTGCAAGATTACTATAAAGGTGAAAGGCAATCAGCATTCCTGCCAGGGCTATGCTTGAGATGTAGCGCATACCGCGCGGCAAAAACATTAAGAACATACAAGGAGCGCAAAAGTCGCAACGCGAATTACATTCACAAGCAGGGCGGACACAGAGATTCGACGAATGCCCCTGTATCAATTGCGAGCTGCCGGTTCCATTGGCAAGGCAAGCTTCTGGTGTCTGATTGCAATCTATAGGCTTTTTCTGCTTCAGGTCGGGGGCGCTCTAATTGCTTGGTCTTCAAGATTTGATTGTTGAAGGGAAGGCCCCGCAACAATTGGTTCATGTGTGGCGGTTGCGGGCAAACCAGGTTGTTGGTTGTCGTTCTGTTGCGGGGTCAAAAGCTGAAGCGGGAAGTGTGCCATTTTTGCTTTTGGATCTCATTTGTCGCTATTCCATTTGCGCCCGGGTGCAGTTAAGAGGGAAGCGATGGTTCCACGCGGTGTACGCGGAACGCGCGCAAAGGTTTTTTTTCCAGTTTTCCAAAATGTTGCAGGGGGAGATTTTTCCTAGGGGCTTTGTGCAGAAAAGCTTGCGACAGAGATTTTCAGTCCGTGGAGATCTTCTATCCAGGGATCGTGTCAAGAGTTTGCTTATCATATTTGGCAACAGAGCTTTTGCCAAGGTCTTCTGGAAGGATTTTGTAAAGAGTGTTCTTGGATTGATTTTGCCAAGAAAATTCTTATATTACCCCAAAGTCAGGTAAGGTCAGATACTTTAAATGCAGATTTTTTTTACAAGACCGTCTTTTGTAGAAATGTTAAAAATGATTTTGGGATCAGGTTTTTGTATTTTGGCCCTGCCAAAAACTTGTTCTGGAGATCTTGTAGAGAGGCCTTGTGCAAAGATCTCTAGCAGCCATTAATTATGCCAGAAGGTGTTTTGTGGACATGTTTTGCAATGATTTTCAATGCTCTTGCGAGCAGGCCGCCCAAAGGGATCTTCTACAAAGATTTTTGTGATGTTCTCCGACAGCGAATTGGCCAAGAGACTTCGTACAGATCTTCTGCAGGGATCCTGGGTCCAAATCTGAGGGATTTGCAAAAAGATTTTCTATGGAGACCTTGCGCAAGGCTTTTGCCGCGCGATCGGTACAGTAGAGGCTTTCTTTGCGTTCATGCTGCGGGCTTTCTTCAAACAACGCTGCCCCAGCGCCCTTTAAGGTTTCTCGCCGGAGAAATCTCCAAGTTTGCTGCGGTTGACAAACATTGCGGTTTGCGTTTCCAGCGCGTAATGATAGGCCTTGAGGCCAGGACCAGATGAATACGGATATAGCGGAACAGAGGGGCAGGGATGGTAATGCGAACTTTCGATTCGAATGGCCCGGTCCTTAATTTGGTTTCCTGAGGAATATTGTGGGTGCAATGTGTAGTCGCAGCAATTTTGCGCAGCAGCGCCCGGCGGGAATTATGAGGCATCGCTGGGAGTGGGGGCGGCGTTGGGAACAACTGGTTTGTTCACAAACTAAAAGCTGACCGGGCGACAAGTTGTTTTGGGGGTAGCGTTTTTGTGAAGGCAGAACGCGCTCAAGTGCAGAAAAGGTGGCGCCGGGCATGGAGCGCGCATTTTTCGTGTGTTCGGGCCTTTTCCAATCGCGCGTTCATCATGCTTTGCAAGCGGCGTGTCCTATATAGAGTTGTGTTTTTTTTGCGTTGCGTAGCAGGGACTTGAAGGTTTGGTGCTGCGGCAGGTTGAGGCCATTTTGACAAATTGTTTTTGGGTGCCGGGGCTGTTGATGTGATGCGTTTCCGTTTTATTGATTGGTTTTTCTTGCGCGCGGTGTTTAAGCGGGCCCGGTGTCTTTTGCTGATTGAAATTACATGGTTGTTGCCGCTGGTGTTTTTACGCGTTGAATTTTCTTTCTGGTTGTTGCGCAATGCTTTTTTCATCTGTGCCATCGGTTTTTGGGCTACCGTCTGTTTGTCTTTGTCTTATTTTGCTATTTTGCGGGGCGCTTGGGTTGACTGGAGGTGTGCCTGAGCAGGTTTCCCAAGCTGAGCACCGAGGTTCATTTTGGCGAGAAATGAGGTTGGTTTGTTATTGTAGCTCGTCTTTGCTTGCTGCCTCCGCCTTGGTGGGTTAATGCGAGCGTGGCCCGTGCATGAATGGCTGGCTTCGGGCTGGTCTTTTCAATAGAAATTAGCTGACAGATTTGTTTCAGGGAAGCTTCAGTGGCGTGCTTGGGTTTTGCAACCGTATATTGGGGGCAGGTCCGGCGTATGGCGTGGCCGCGCCCCGTTGGTGGGAGGATAGCAGGCCAGCCGCTGGGGAGCCTTAAGAATTTGTTGCTTCTGCGCGTTTTCTTGGTTGAGGCAGATTTGCAGCTCAGCGCAGCAGCGGCAGAAAAAAGCGCGCGGGCAAATGCCAAGATGCAAGATATTTTAGCGGCCAGCCGGGCGCTTCGGTGGGGATCCCACGCGTTGGCATTTTCCATTGTTTCGTTGCTTGATCTTCTTTGCTTGCTTGGCCAGGCTTCGATCGCGGGCGCTGGCAGATGCATCCCGCGGCGCGTGAAAAACATTGCCGAATATACATTGGGGCCAAAGCCCTGGTTGTGCTGCCCATAGGGCTTTGCCGTGTGACAAGAACATTTTAATTCGCTCAGCTTCGGGTTTTCCGCGACACTGGCTTTTCAATGCGACAGTGCAGCTGAGTCGCCGTCATGTCCGTTTCCAGGGGCGAAAACAAATTTAAGTAAAGCAGGGTGTTTATAGTTTATTTGTGAGCCAGTGCAGATTTGCGCAAAAAAAATCGAGTTAGAAAAAAAATTCCTTTGACTTGAAATGAAAGAATTTTGATATTTTGGAAGAATTGGGAGCTTCTTGTTTGGAAACGCGGGATTTTTCTTGCTAGCAATCTGGGGTAACAGTTTGAGCAGCGTGGGTTAGCTTTCGTTCTTTTTGAGCGCCCGCCAGCCTGCCCTGGAGTTAATTTGTCAGCACCGTGGCCGATGGAAACGTTTGAGCGTGGTAGGCCGTTGCGACGCTGCTTTGACCGCGGTAGAAGTTGTACAGCTTTTGGATTGCGTGGTAATACATTTGCGTTTTGACTTGCAGGGAGTGTTCCGCGCAGATCCTGAAGCAGAGAGGGAAGAAATTTGGAAAGGAGGGCTGTCGCTTGACCCTGACAATTTTATTGGGCGATCTGGTTCAGCGAAACGCTGCGTCGCCGTCTTCCGACGGGCGGGTCTCCATGATGTCCGCAGCAGCGTCTGACAATTTGATTGACAATATTTGCCGCCATGGCTGACAGCTACCCGCTGTTGCGCATTGTGATGTAAATGATTTTGTTTGTGTTTTTTTGTGAATTTCCTTTGTGAAATGCATTGGGTTGAGGCCCTTGGAAAATGCAAAAGTATAACAAATGGCAGGGCAAATTGCCATTTTTGTCTTTTCCCCAAGGATGGGATAAAATTAAGGGTTAAATTACGGAGCATGTCATTTTAAAAAATTCAGGACGTTGGCAAAAACACATGGGGCTGGGGCCCCGTTTTACACCACATCCCCAGGGCGGGGCGGGGGAAAAAGAAAACTTAACGCGACAAAAAGCAGAACGGCAACCTGCAAACCTAGGCTACCTTAAAGCCACACCCAACACCCCCGAGGTCTGTACTTGAGCCTGGCCGCAGAAACATTAGCGCTCTCGGCCATAATTTTAAAACAAGGCTTGACGCTGGTGAAAACGTGCCGCGCAACCGATTTTGGAGAACACCAAATCACACAAGGGGAATCCAATTTTTTTGTAATCCATCTATCTGGCTCGCCTGGCGAACATTGCCAAGCGACAATTACAATCATCAAAACCAGATCCGTATTGGCAACCTCAAAAAAGACTCCCAGGCATTGCTGGTGAGACCAGCATGCTGGGGGGCATGTGGAAATCTGTGCCTCCACTTGCGCCTGCGTGCTGCTTCCCCCTAACTAGGTTGTTTTGGGCCAGCCCTTTCCCCCAAAGTAAGGGATAATTCCCAGTTTTGCACGCGTTACTTCTACAAAGAATACTTGCAAGGCAAGGGGGAAGCTGGCGGGATTCACGGGGCTCAACCAAGCAACATTGCGACCGCTTGACAACAAAGTATTAAAGAATGCAGTGCAGCGCATGGATGGTAACCCGCGCACGCGTGACTTTTTCGTGTCATGGTGGCGCAGTCAAGACTGAAGCCCCCACCTAAATGCTGATTTATTCGTTGCTAATTTGTTTTGACGTTTTACACCGCTCCCTCCACGAGTTCCGCGAAATGCTCCCGGACGCAAACTTAGCTTCAGCGCGCTTCTGCGAGGTCATGCGTTTAAGCTTTGCTTCCGCGAGCTTCCGCGAAGCAAATTTTGAAGGTTTCGCTTCTGCGGCCAAAGTCTTGACCGCATTTTCGAATCATTTGAGGGTTGGAAGTTGGGAAAGGGCAAAGGTTTTAGATATTGTAAAAAACGGCATAACTTCCGCACTGTTTCCTTTCTGCGAACCTTGCGCGCTCTTCGGCGCGCGCAATGAAACGCACAGATTCACGACGAAATTATTCGATGAAGACTAAAAAAGATTACCGATTCAACAGAACGATCCTATTAGGAAGTAGGTGGGCGACGTTAGGGCTTTCATGCGTGAGGGACTTCGGTTTTTGATTTGCAAAATGAAAAGGCCGGCGCCTTTACAAAATGTAGGGTTTCCGGCGCGCCAGCAAACCCCGGGGAAACCTTGTTGCGTCTTGACATTTTTTCAAACAAAATGCATGATTCTCACAACCTCTAATTCTCTGGCGCCCCATTTCAAAAATAGAGAAAGATCACTTATAAAATTTTCCTCCCCTCAGCCTTTCCTGGAGAATGCCTGGTCGGAACCAGCAGAGGGGTCGAAAAACTCAATACTCACCACCGCTTGCCGCAGCCAAGAAAAACGGTTATGATTTCAGCGGTCGTCACGCTAGAGATCGAAGACAGTGACAAAAAATTAAAGCAGAAATCGGCAGCGAAAGCAATTTTTGTTTGATAAGTACACCCAACGATTTCATGCGCCAGCGGTTATCGTGTCTTGGCATAAGTAGTGGAACTACCTCTCCGTGCAGTCCGGTGTGGTGCGCATTGGTGGGGGGCTGCGTCATTGGGAGACGCAAGCGTTTTCTGCCGCCGCCGGTCTTTTGGGAAAAGCTGGCCGCGTGCGCAGGGGAAGGTGTTGGGGGCCTGCTCGGGGGACCGTGGTTAAGCGCGCTTATGTGGTATAATTTTTTGGCTTGGTAGGTGCCGCTTGTTCGATGGAAGTATCTTCGTTCATCCATACAGGCGGTTTGTACACGTCCAGAATCAATGAATGTCTGGCTCTGCAAGGCAGTGCTAGTTTCGCGCAACATGCCCCCATCCGACTCCAACAGTGTCCAAGCTTGCAGTTGAGACAATGTCCTTAAAGAAGTTTTTGTACCGAGATGTTTTCGCTAATTTCGCGCTGAATGAATTCGCCCAGGCAAAGGAATGACCAATAAACATGGATTTTCCCAAAAACATTCAAAAACCACAAGGATTCCAGCAGCTGAAATGTTCGGGTTCCAGCAGCTAGACAACATTGGCAGTAGCGACCGTGTATTGTTTCCAGCGCGCAAAAAATAAACACATTGATTTTGCAACATTTGCAGAACTTCAGGTTCGCTTGTGCGTTGAAATGCAGGGTCTTGTTAGGTTCAGCAACTGCTGAACTGGTTTTGAATGCCCGTTGCTGGGGATTTTGAATGTAGACAAAGCCTCTTATTTATTGATTGGATGCCGGGGAAATAAATGCTCAAGACCGGCAACAATCTAGCGTTGGGCGGTTGCGCAGTTGCGCAGAGAGAAAGAGGCTGCTGCGATTATATTTTAGCTTAGCCCAGTTGCCGCCCTTGTGAGGCGCAGGGTGCGAGGAGTCTGTGCCCATGATTGCGTAGGACTGTTAATGCTTGTTGGGTTTGATTCCGATGAAATTGTACAGTTTCTGTCATGCTTGTGCCTTTTCGATGTTTTCCCTTCTGCAAAAAAGTGAAGTGGACCATGGTCCATCAAATGGGGGCACGCAAGCGTGGAAAGCTTGGGGGTTCTGCGTTTGAGATGTTGCGCGTGTGGTTTTGCCGGCTAAGATTTTTAACCTTGCGCATGTGCGCGGCGGCTTGCTTATTCAAGCAGCAGGACTCTGGTGTAGGGTACCTTTCGAGTATGTTTCCCTAAGCTTTGGCCAGTGCTGCTGTTTTTGTTCGCGCCGAGCCCGCTGCCACCCTAGGCGCGGGATAGGGATAGAGAGGTTTGCCCATGCTGGGGCTGGACATATGCTATGTCCTGGACAAACTCTATGTCCACCTCTATTTGTTATCCGTGTCTGGAGTTCCAGGCTGAAAACCTAGGAGTCTAGGCTGAAAATTTCAGCCAGGTCCCACCAGAAAACACCGCCCGAAAAAAAAAAAAAAACAGAAACGCAATATTCAGCCAGGCCTTTCACAGGGTTGTTCCAGAATTTCATTTGAAGGTATTCAACTAGCAGAAAATTATGCAAATATGTTAGCGCAAGGAATTTCATCCAGCGTAACAATGTAAATCAGCAGAAGATTCTGGGTTTTATTTTAACATGCCTGGGTGCGGCTGAATTTGCTGAGGTCACCCCAAATTTTAGCCCAAAATGAACCTCAGCCCAAAAATTAATCCAGGGTGTTCTGGGAGTAGGCCCTAGAACTTTAGCTGGCTGAAAAGCTGCTCAGGCCCTAAAACTCACACCAAAGGGGGATATTTCTTTCTCATGTCGACGTGTTTTCCCAATCCACCAATTAAAAAAAAGACATTGCTGTTTGCCTGCGCGTGGTTCGGGGTAAGTGGCTGGTTGTTCTCGCCTCGTGGGAAGTTTACCTTTTTCCAATGGGGTGGTCCCAAGAAAATACGGCTGTTTGCAGGTTCGGGATACGCAAAGTTCAGGGTCGTTGTTTTAAGGCATGAGCCCTGGCTGGTTTTGGCAAATGATTCATATCGCGTGCTTACGCGATTCCCTTGGCGACATTGTTTCATTGACCCGTTAAATTGCAAAGTGGGCCCGACCCCGGAATAGTCAAGTGTCAGATTTTGAAGTGTTTTTTTTTTGGTTGGGTTGTTGTTCGGCGCATCAGGGACAAGATAATGCGCTTTGCAGTGTTTTTCTTCTGTTTGTTTGGCTTGCCGATGGACAGCGCAGCCAGCAGGCTCAACCCTGCTCGCAACGACAACGTTCCAGATGGCCGGCAACTTCTTTCGCTGCAGGCCGCGGGACGTCGATGCCGTGCAGCATGTCGCAGTTCATTTTGAGGAAGGCGGGGCCCTGGCTTAGGCGCACGCGCGCGAAATTTGGAATTTAGAAGATATAGTCAGCGCTGGTATTTTGTTCTGATGCATGCCTTGTTCCTTTTGATGGCCTATCTGCTCCTTTTCTTGCTTCCAGCGCTGGAAATCTTTTCATCGTACGCGCTATTGTTGTTTTGTGCCTTGTGCTTTCACTAAACAGATGCACCCACGTGGGGATGCCGTTGCCGGTGCAGTTTGGCATGTTTTGTCGCGCAGAAAAATGGCGAGTTGCTGGTGTCTGATTGCCATCTATGGGCTTTTTCTGCTTCAGGTCAGGGGCGTTCTAATTGCTTGGTTTTCAAAATTTGATTGTTGAAGGCAAGGCCCTGCAACAATTGGTTCATGTGTGGCGGTTGCGGGCAAACCATTTGGCTTCATTCCATGTGACATTTTTGCTTGCGGATCTCATTTGTCCTTATTCCATTTGCGCCCAGGTGTAACTAAAAGCGAAAACATGGCTCCGCGCGGTGTACGCGAAACGCACGCATAGGTTTTTGCCAGTTTTCCAAAATGTTGCAGGGGGGGATTTTTCCTAGGGGCTTTGTGCAGAAAAGCTTGCGTAAGAGATTTTCAGTCCGCGGAGATCTTCTATACAGGGGTCGTGTCAAGAGTTTGTTTATCATGGCAGAGGTCTTCTAGAAGGATTTTGTAAAGAGTGTTCATGGACAGATTTTGCCAAGAAAATTCTTATATTACGATAGGGTCAGATACTTTGAACGCAGATTTCCCAAGGATTTATTTTGTAGAGGTTTCAATAATGATTTTGCGATCAGGTTTTGTATTTTGGCGCTGCCAAGAATTTCTTCTGGAGATCTTGTAGTAAAACCTTGCGCAAAGATCTCGAGCAGACATTATGCCAGAAGATTTTTTGTGGACATGTTCTGCGATGATTTTCAATGCTCTTGCGAGCAGGCCGCCCAAAAGGATCTTCTACAAAGAGACTTCCTATAGATCTTCTGCAGGGATCCTAGGCCCGAACCTGAGGGATTTGCGAAGAGATTCTCTGTGGAGACCTTGCGCAGGGCTTTTGCCGCGCGATCGGTACAGTAGAGGCTTTATTTGCGTTCATGCTGCGGGCTTTCTTCAAACAACGCTGCCCCAGCGCCCTTTAAGGTTTCTTGCCGGAGAAATCTCCAAGTTTGCTGCGGTTGACAAACATTGCGGTTTGCGTTTCCAGCGCGTAATGATAGGCCTTGAGGCCAGGACCAGATGAATACGGATATAGCGGAACAGAGGGGCAGGGATGGTAATGCGAACTTTCGATTCGAATGGCCCGGTCCTTAATTTGGTTTCCTGAGGAATATTGTGGGTGCAATGTGTAGTCGCAGCAATTTTGCGCAGCAGCGCCCGGCGGGAATTATGAGGCATCGCTGGGAGTGGGGGCGGCATTGGGAACAACTGGTTTGTTCACAAACTAAAAGCTGACCGGGCGACAAGTTGTTTTTGGGGTAGTGTTTTTGTGAAGGCAGAACGCGCTCAAGTGCAGAAAAGGTGGCGCAGGGCATGGAGCGCGCATTTTTCGTGTGTTCGGGCCTTTTCCAATCGCGCGTTCATCATGCTTTGCAAGCGGCATGTCCTATATAGAGTTGTGTTTTTTTTGCGGGCACTTGGGTTGACTGGAGGTGTGCCTGAGCAGGTTTCCCAAGCTGAGCACCGCGGTTCATTTTGGCGAGAAATGAGGTTGGTTTGTTATTGTAGCTCGTCTTTGCTTGCTGCCTCCGCCTTGGTGGGTTAATGCGAGCGTGGCCCGTGCATGAATGGCTGGCTTCGGGCTGGTCTTTTCAATAGAAATTAGCTGACAGATTTGTTTCAGGGAAGCTTCAGTGGCGTGCTTGGATTTTGCAACCGTATATTGGGGGCAGGTCCGGCGTATGGCGTGGCCGCGGCCCGCGTGTGGGAGGATAGCAAGGCAGCCGCTGGGGAGCCTTAAGAATTTGTTGCTTCTGCGCGTTTTCTTGGTTGAGGCAGATTTGCAGCCACGCGCAGCAGCGGCAGAAAAAAGCGCGCGGGCAAATGCCAAGATGCAAGATATTTTAGCGGCCAGCCGGGCGCTTCGGTGGGGATCCCACGCGTTGGCATTTTCCATTGTTTCGTTGCTTGATCTTCTTTGCTTGCTTGGCCAGGCTTCGATCGCGGGCGCTGGCAGATGCATCCCGCGGCGCGTGAAAAACATTGCCGAATATACATTGGGGCCAAAGCCCTGGTTGTGCTGCCCATGGGGCTTTGCCGTGTGACAAGAACATTTTAATTCGCTCAGCTTCGGGTTTTTCCGCGACACTGGCTTTTCAACGCGACAGTGCAGGGGCGTAAAGTGGGATCTGATATATAGCGCGCCTTGGTAGTTGGCCGGCTGGTGTTTGGTGTTGGGTTTCCCTGTTGGTGTTGTAGGGTTGTCTGGGTTCTGTTGTTTTCTTGTTCTGGCTCTTGAGTTTGGATTGCCTTGGTATTTTAGGTTGCCCGTACTCATGAATTCGTTGAGGAGCTTCTCAGAGATGATTTGTCCAGCTGGGTTTGCGGTAGGTCGTGAGCAGATATTGATTCTTGCTTGGCATGTGAGTAGGCATGAGTCTTGTTGACTGTTATGTGGATTCATGGCAGTGCAGCTAGGAGGACCTAGCAGAGTGGCGCAGCAGTTTGAGCTGCGCGGTGTGGCGTAACGGATAAGTTGCGCGAAGGGCCACAGCCTTGGTTGGTGTTCATATTTTTGAGCGCCCGCCCGCCCGCAATGGATTCAATTTGTCAGCATCGTGGCTGATGGAAATGTTTGACCGTGGTAGGCGGTTGTGAATGTTTGCTGGTTTGACCGTGGTAGGCGGTTGTCCAGCTGTTGGGCTGCATGGTAATTTCCTGATTTGGTGCAGCGCCATACTTCCTAGAAAAAAGGAGGCTGCTAAGTGTGGGCTGGTCAAGTCAGGCTGTAAATGGGATACCCGTGCTGTACTGGGATTCTACCCGAACTGCTTGTTTAGGATTGTAGGGCTTGACCGTTTCTGGTAGTTTAGAATGTTTACTTAGAGGTTCTGATCTTTGTGCGGTAGGGAGCTCCTCACCCCCGCGCCTTGCGCGGTTGATTGCAGGGGTGAGGTTGGGAATCTTGATGACGCGCGTTGTTCCCCAAGTGGAGCTGGCTCCAGCGGCAGCGCGCCTGTGGCGTCCCAGCCCTTGGTGAACCCAGAGTTCGCGCCGCAGTACCATACGGTCCGCCTGAAAGACGGCGGTGGCCTACCGAGCACTTTAGACTGGCAGATTCCCCCGCCAGCGGCTTTGTCGGATCCTTTGCAAATTGTTCGTCGAACTCTTTGGGAAAGCATGCCACGCGACAGCTTCGTGAGACTGCAGAGGCGTGCCTCGGCGCCATCAGACGAACCACTGTTTAGCGACGGCGAAGTTTCGAGGATGCGATTAGCGCTGTGCGATGCCCTGGGCTTGGACACGGAGTGGGCTCTGCAGGTTTTTCAGCTTACTCCTTATTTGTTCAATTTGTTGGCAGCAATTGCGCAGCGCATGACCACTTTGAGGTATATGCCGTTGGTCTGCCCCATTCAAGGTGTGACAGATTTGGACTGGACTACATTGTGGTTCAAGGCAATGCTGGATATTGGCTTCAATCGTGAGCTGGAACCTCTTGGTGCTTTGTGCAGGGCTCCTTTGCAGGATGGTACCATAAGTAAGAGATCCATCACGTCAGATGAGGCAACCAAGTATCTCAACAAACTGTTGAATACGGATGAGAGCAACAAAGTTTCTTCGCGTAGCCTCAAGCATACAACTCTGTCATGGTGTGCAAAGTATGGTATCAAGGATGACTGTCGTACACTTCTTGGACACCATGAGCTGCCTTCGAAGAGCTGTGCAGTTTATAGCAGGGATATGCTTACCCGGCCGCTTCAACAGTATTGTGCAATGCTGGTCAATCTTAGGAAGGGCCTCTTCACTCCGGATACTTCAAGAGCAGTGTGGATGGGTTTGGCAGGAGCAGCTGTTGCTCCTCCTCAGACTGGCTCAATGGAGAGGTCGGACTCGGAGATGGACTTGGGAGCTGATGATGTTCCTTTGGCAGTTCCAGGTAAAGAGACCATTTCTTCAGAGGCAGCAGATTCATCCAGCGATGGAGCGGCTTCGGTGATTTCAGATGACAGCAGTGAATCATCGGCAGAGTCTGAAACGCAGGTGGATGTCATCCAATCTGGATCAACGTTTGACCAGCCATGCAATGATGTACCTGGACCTTGCTGGGTGAATGCACGCAGCAGGACTATACACAAAGCAGGACTGGTGGACGATGTCACGTATTGCGGCAGGAGGGTCATCAAGGGCAACTTTGAATATGCAGCCGAAGGTAGCGCTTCATTGAATCCTCGTTGCTCTCTGTGCTTCAAAGGTGAACTGTTGACCACCAGGGAAGCTATGGCAGATAGGCTTCGGGAGCTGGCAACTCGAAGGTTAGCTCGAGCTTGATCTTACCGAGGGGTGGAAAAAACGTTGCAAGGGGTTTGATGCTGAAAGCAGTGATCACCAACGCTTTGTCCTCTTTAACTCGTTTCCACTTTTGGTTTTCTTATATAGGCTGAGCAGCCGTCATAACATTCTTTCATGAAAGCATGATCTTGAACACACGGCTTGATCTCCATGTGAATGCACTTGAATGCAACTCCTCCTTCATGAATGCATGGTCGCAAACTAGAGACATGATTTTATTTTTATGACAGTTGAAAGCAACTTGGGTGAATGCACCGGTGGATCAGCCACATTGGCTCTGAATGCTGAGCTAAAGTCGCAACTGATTGCAGTGTGACTTAACTTGCATGATTGCATGCACATGTCACGATCAAAGTCCTTGGAGTGTTGTTTCCTAGCCTCCAAAGAAAGTCCAACCGCAGAGCTTCTGGTTGAGGTAATTTCTGACAGCATAAATTTTAATTTTGAGATGCTGCAAGGAGCGCTTCGCACTGCATCATCAGTGTTTCGTTTCTTCATTTTGAAGGCCCAATTTAATTTCAGAGAATTTAGTTAATTTTCTTTGAAATTAACGGGGTAGCTCGAACCACTGGTCCAATGCTGCATTTTTCACGGTCATCGTTCGCTTGCCTTGGTAGTGGCCATGGCTAATGCAACGATTACTGGGTCGGAAGCGACCTTTGTTCAAAGGGCCAAGGATGCTGGCCTGGATGATGATTGGACGAATGCGTTTGTGGCAGCTGGATTGAACACATTGGCCAAGCTGTGTTATGCTGTGACTATTCCAGGCGCCGCACCCAGTGACGCTCAGATTAGTGCCTTCATGAACCAGGTTAGGCCATTGGCGGTTCCGACCTTAGCTGAAACATCTGCCATCAAACGATTCATTTTTGAACTCAGACATTGATGGTATGGGTCTTGAAATCCTCGGTTAGTGGTGATGATGAAGCTAGTAAGAAGCTAGCTCCAGCAGAGAGGAGGATGAGGTTAGAGCAGCAGCATCAGAACTTCAAAGGGCTGTCGATCCATGGACCGTTGGAGCCGGCTTTTGCACTGTATGAAATTTTCACAGCCATGATTGAATCCAATGAAATCAAGTATGTGAGCCCGACTAAGTGCCTGTCCAGACAGCAAGAGGTGCAGGGTGAGAAGCCCGGACAACTCCTTAGAGCGGACAGGCAGGCCTTTCAAGGTATGTCGGAACAGTTTAGTGGGATTCTCAGATCAGCAGGTGGAGTCAGGCCAATGGATGCATTGATTCAGAATTTACCCAACGATGTCACTGTCAACTATTTTATGCTTCCAGTGCCTTCACAGCCATCGCATGCAGACAAGGACAAGGCCGCAAGTTCATCATCACGTGCAGGTGAGAAGAAGCGACCTGCCTCCAAGGAGCCACCGGCAGCTAAGGCAGGGTCAACAACAAAGTCTAGGAACAAGGGGTCAGGGAAACACCGAGATCCAATTCCACAGGCTCTGAAGGGCATGCGCTCGAGGACACCGCAGGGTAAACCTATCTGTTTTTCCTGGAATTTGGGAAAGTGCACAAAGGGAGATGCTTGTCCACGGGCCCACGTTTGCTGCTATCCAGGGTGTTATAAGAATCACCCGCAAGTCGAGCGTCAATGACAACAACCGGTGCCAGTTTCACAGATTGCTGCTTCAAAGATTTCTAAGAAACGTCTTCACTCACAGCTGAATGATGATTCGTATCAAAATCGATGCAGGAAGATTCCGGCTGAGGATGTGAGCAGCTTTCATGCAATCGAATTGTTTTGTGGGTCAGGTAACTTGACTTATGCCATGAAGCATTTCTTACCGAGCAGTTGCGGGGTCAATCATGCTACGAAAGGTCGCAGGATTAAAGTTATTCCACTTGACCTGGCTTCTTCCTCGGCGCAAAACTTAATTCAGGAGTGGTGCCTTTCGCCGCAATGCATTTGGGTTCACTTCGGGGTGCCGTGTGGAACGGCGTCACGTGCACGATTGCGACGGATCAGCAGGTCCCCACATGGACCTCCTCCACTCAGGTCTCCCAAATGGCCTGATGGAGTACCAAACCTGAAGCCGTACCTACACCTCAGGGTTTCAAAGGCTAATGCGTTGTACGAGTTCGTGGTGGAGCTCATCTTGAAGTTGCGTCCCAGGGGTACCACTTGGACCGTGGAGAACCCTTGGACTAGTTTCCTGTGGTCAACTAGTTACTGGAAGCGTCTCAAAGCGTTGGGCATATTCTATTGTGAACTTCACAATTGCATGTTTGGTGGTGACCGGTTGAAGCGCGCTTGTTTGGCCTCTAACAATGCGGCGGTCATGGAACTTAATATACACTGTGATGGGCAACATACTCACGAACCCTGGACCATACAAGATGGTAAACTCGACACTTCGTTGGAAGCCGAGTACACTCCTCAGCTTGCAAAGGCTTTGGCTACAACTATCTTGCTGTCAGTTGTGGATGACAAACTGGCTCTCGAGTTTGCAGTGCTGAGTAAGAAACTGAAGTTGTCGCATTTTGCCTCCATGGGGTCGCAGAAACAACCATCTCAAGCAATACCTCATTCGTAAAGTTTTTGCTAGGGCTTGCGCTGCGAAAACAACACTCTCTAACCTTGGACCTTTTGCTCTGTAAAGTTTTTGCTAGGGCTTGCGCTGCGAAAACAACACTCTCAAACCTTGGACCGTTTGCTCTTGTCTATCCCCAGCTGTGACTTGTGACTTTGTTTGGCCTTTGGCCCCACAAGCAGCTCGTTTGATTTGTGTTCTTGTTGTTCGCTTGTTTTTCCCCACCCACCACCCCCTTTCCTCCTCCTTTCCTGTGTTTGTTTTGCAGTGTGGAGGCACTGCGGGGGCACGTTTGCCCGTGTTTGTTTAGCAGTGTGGAGGCACTGCGGGGGCACGTTTGCCCGTGTTTGTTTTGCAATGTGGAGGCATTGCGGGGGCACGTTTGCCCGTGTTTGTTTTGCAGTGTGGAGGCACTGCGGGGGCACGTTTGCCCGTGTTTGTTTTGCAATGTGGAGGTATTGCGGGGGCACGTCTGCCCATTTTTGTTTTGCAGTGTGGAGGCACTGCGGGGGCCCGTTTGCCCGTGTTTGTTTTGCAATGTGGAGGCATTGAAGGGGCATGTTTGCCCTTGGTTTATTTCGTTTAATTACTTTTCGTCTGCGCGCCGATTTTCCATTTGTTTATGCTGTTGTTTACACATTGAACTGTGCGATAAGTGTTGCTGCTTGAGACGCAGTTGCTCAACGTTTTCCTATTTCGAGCATTTGTTTCTGCTACCGTTCTGGGTAGAACCATGGATTGTGTGAAGGCTTTTTCTGATTTGCTTGCGAAGATTGGCGTCCCAGAGGCTGTCCAACGTGCTCTGGAAGCGCGCGGCTTCTCCACGGCATCTTCTTTCTTTTGGTCCTTGGAGGCTGGTTCTGAGGAAACGTTTCAGGCTATCCTGGATGAAAGTCAGGTAGACTTGGGCTCTTCGCCGACGCCTTTGCAATCGCTGCCGGCCGGGCAGCTAAGATTTCCGGGGATCCGGATAGTGCTGCCTTCTATTCTGACCAATACTCGTTTGCGAAGGGGGTCAGAGTTGGTTACAAGACCAAGCTGCCACGTGTGCCAGCAGTTTACCATCGTAAGATCAGGTGGCGGAAATATGCGCTGGAGGATTATGAGTTTGGTGTGAACCGCGATAACTATCTGTCGGCTAAACAGCATGCTTGGCAAGTGCGTCAGCAGTTCTTGGAAGAAGCGGAGATGGGCGCCATGGTGGAAGTTTCTTTGGAAGAAGCGCAGAAGGAATATGGCGCGCAGCTTGCTGTCGCCTCGCTTGGTGCAATCGAGAAGAAGGGGGGCGCTTACAGAGTGGTTCATGATGGAACGCACGGGATAGGAGTGAATCCCGCCATCAAAGTGCGTGACCAGATGCAATCGCCAACAGCAGGAGACATCACAGCAGCGCTGCAGGAATTGCCCGGTACTTTCTTTGGGCTCACAGGCGATGTGGCCCGCGCACACAGGCTGGTGAAAATCGCAAGGGAAGATTGGGGGCTCCTGGCCTGTCGAACCGGTGTGGGCGGTTCCAATCAGTTGTGGCTCAAGGGTATATCTTCCGCAGCCTATCCCTGGAGCCGCTTGCTTGGCGGTGTTGGCCGAGCGGTGTATTACATGCTCGGGCAAGCAGAGCTTTTCTTGCTGGCTTATGTTGATGATCTACTGTGGCTGACAAGGGACAGCAAAGGGCTAGAGCTGATTGTGGTCACCATCTATTTCTTGCAAATCCTGGGATTGCCGTTTGTTTGGCTTAAGTTTCATGGAGGATTGCAGTTCGAGTGGGTGGGATTCCAGATCTGCTTGGATGGTTGCCAGCTGGGGACAAGCGAGCAGAGGGCGCAATGGCTGGTAAAATGGCTGCGTGAAGCGTGTGCGGATGGACAGGTCGTGCTGGCAGATGTGTCGGCGGTTTTGGGCCGCTTATCCTTCGCTCTCACAGCCTTGGGCCATTTGAGGCCTTTCTTAGGGCCAATTTATGCTTGGGTAGCAGCCTTGGTCGGGAAGACATCAGTCGCAAAGTTGCCCAAGGCTTTGAAATTGATCTTCACCTTTTCGTGCTTAGCCTTAGAAGGAGGTGGTCGGCTCCAATCGCTCGGCCAGCGAGCTGTAGAGGAACGGGAACTCTACCGGACAGATGCTCGGGCAGAGGGCGATGAGGTGTGGATCGGAGGTTGGGCGCTTGATCATGCAGATACCCGGAGATGCCGTTGGTTTTCTGAAAAGTTAGATCATATTACAGCGCCTTGGCTCTTTTGCAGTGGGGAATCTTATCGGCAGATCGCATCTCTGGAATTGCTTGCTACGTTAGCTGCAGTTGTGGTCTTTGGTTTGCCAAAACAAGCAGCCGGACAAATCAGGTGTTCCGCATCCACTGACAACAAAGGCAACGCCCAGGTCGTCAGGAGATGGATGACAACTAAGTTTCCATTGTACGACTACAATTGCAGCGGTCTGGAGCAGAGTTGTGGTTACATTGGATCCCAAGACTGCAAAACGAAGAGGCGGACGCGCTGAGCAATGGAGTGACGGCAGGTTTTGACCCTGCCCTCCGCTGCCGCTTCCACTTGCAA
>VSDK01009055.1:329334-360495 GCA_009767595.1 Symbiodinium kawagutii | reverse complement strand
AGCTGATGGACAACCAGAGTTTCCTTGGAACTGGGTCAGGCAGGTACGCGGCAGCGACCATCCTGACCCCTGTGAACTTTGAGGTTCGCGGACCGAGCTTCACCAGGCCTAAGGCCAAGTCAAGGCCTGGTGACCACGGGTCGGGTTGTTCCTCGTTCGAGGTGGTGTCGGACCTTGACAGCTGCAGGGGGGCTACCACAGTCACAAGTTCCATGGAGTCCGATGGCTCCGTGCCAACGGCGCCGAAGAGGTTGCGGTCAGAGATGGCGAGTGGAGAGTCCAAGGCGTCCAGCAGCAGCGACGACCCAGCCTTTGCCACTGCTGAGGCCAGAGCCGCCAAACTGGTGACAATGTGCAAGGAGCTGGAGCAGTTGAACTTGAAGATGATGTCGGAGTTGTACCCGCAGACTTCCACTCAGGCCACTGCTGCCAATGTTGCCAAGCCGCAGGCTGACAGTGAGAAAAAGGAGGAAGCAGCTGCTGAAGAGAAACAAGAAGACAAAAAAGACGACCAAGCAGCTTGTGAGAAGGGCATTGGTGACAAGAAGGATGGCGATGGCGATGTGGAGATGGAAGTTGCAGCCCCGACGGCCACTGCGCCTGGTCCTGGTTCCATGGCTTAGTTTTATCATCATTTTTTTTGGATGTTGCCATGTTTGTTTTTAAGTAGACGATTGAAGACAAGTAAGATGTTCAGCTTATAATAGCAAATTAACCATGTAATTTTGCAGCATTTTGATTTTTTCTTTCAAGGCCACAGGCCAGGTTTGCAGGCTACGAGCCGAGTTGTAAAGGCCACTGGCCTGGATGGGAAGGCCACAGGCCATGTTTGAATGCTAGGGGCCCAGATGCCGCAATGCTTTTGATTTTTGACTTGTTCCCCAACAGCGTAAGCTTATGGGGTCTTCAGCCCAGTTAAGCTCCGGTGTGAGCCGGTGCAGCTTCCAGGCTCAGGTTCCGGAAGCCCCGGAGGTTCTGGAAGGTTCCGGGGAGTTCCAGTGCAGTTGCCAGGCAAGGTTCCGGAGAGTTCCGGAAGGTGCATGGGAAGTTTCGGGGTGGATGGTAGGCCAGGTTCTGGAAAGTTCCGCAGGGTTCTGGAAGGTTCCAGCAAGTTTGCCAGGCAAGGTTGCGGAAGGTTCTGGGAAGGTTCTGGGGAGTTCTGGTGCAAAGGTTCCAGAAGGTTCCGGAGGGATCTGGAAAGTTCCGAGGTCCAGTGCAGATGGTTCCGGAAGGTTCCGAAAATTCCGGAAGGTTTCGGAGAGTCCAGCGCAGATGGCAAGCCAGGTTTTGGAAGATTCTGGGAGGGTTCCGGAAGGTTCCAGGATGTCCGGTGCAGATGGTAGGCCAGGTTCCGGAAGGTTCCGGAGGGTTCCGGTATCTTGCTGTTGGGGATACCGCCTTAGCTTATTTTTTTTTAAAGGGTGGTAGTAAAATTTTCCAGCAACCTTATGTCAAGGCACGGCTCCAGAGTTCGAGCCAAATTGGGATCCAAGCGATGCAGATGATGCCGAGCCTGACGTTGATGAGCCCAAGGAGGAGGCCCCGAAACCACTGGACACAGATCCGTTCAAGAACTGTGAGGAGGCCATGGGCCGCATGTTGGAGTTGATGGAGGAGCAGAGGTTGCATGGCCAGGCTATGCTGGCCAAGCATGAAGAAGAGAAGTTGCGGTTCAAGTTGCGCGAGGACCTCTTCGCAGTTCTGAATGGGCCCACGCCCTTGTTGGCTTTGCAGCTGGTGGCTCAGTTGAGTGAGTCCACGGTGCTTCAGTGCAAGGATGCGCAGGGCATGAACCCGCTTCACCATGCGGTGCGTGTGGGGTGCTGGGAAGTTGCTGTGGCCCTTACAAACATGAACCCCCACTTGTGCAACATGCTGAGTTCTCCAGGTGGCAGGCCCCAACAATGGAGCCCACTCATGGTCGTCGTCGATGCAGGAAAGTCGGCAATGGATGAGCCCACGTACAAGTTCATGGTGACGCACCTGTTGGAGCACACGACTGTTCAGACCTTGGAGACCCGGGCAGGCAATGGATCGAGCGTGCTGCACCATGCTTGTTCCAAAGGCATGCTGTGGACTGTGAAAAAGATCTTGTACTGCATGTACGAGAAGGGCAACTCCACTGAAGCGGCCTTTGGCCTGGTTTCTTCGTTGCTGAACCAGCCCAATGGGCGTGGAGCTGGCTGCGTTGCTTCCATGAGTTTATTAATATTTTTTCAGTAAGTAATTCCCCTGCGTTGAGACATATCCCATGTAGATGTTTTCTGCTTTCACGTGTTTGTTTAGAAGGGTCGGCTCACTTGTTGGTTTGGTTGTTTCCCTTATGAACGTTGGAGGGCCAATCAACATCATGTCAGGTTGATCTGGCGCTCCGCTGCAATGTGGACCTGGCAATGTATCTTCAACGTGTTTGGAACGGCAAGCCGCTGCAGCCTCCTCCGAACAGCTCTGACGGCGGCCGATCTTGGCAGCAGAGAAACAGTTGGTATCGTGGCAATCTTTGGCTGTGAGTTGTCGGCTTCCAGCCAGGTTGGATCAGATCAACGCTTCTGCCCGTAGTGCCTTAGCCTTAGTGTTTTTGTCCAGTTTCTGGGCACAAGGCTTTTGCCCTTGCAACGCATGCAGGTGAGATGATGTGTTTATTATATGATGTGTCATATTATATATATCCTGAAATGATACGGTTTCAATTCAACGAACTTACAATATATAATAGGTCCATGCAGTGGTGAGCACAGCAACTTGGGTCACACTTTTTAGATCGCTGTTGTTTGGCTTGCTGTGTTGCAGGGCCTGATGGCCTGGTTTTGCAGGGTGTTTGATCCCAACCACTTGTCTCAGACTCTTCCTTGGCGAGCCAAAAAGTACTGACCAAGCTGCACAGCTGTCGCTGGTGTCGGTGTCTTTCTGGCTGTTTCTGTTTGTTCAGTTCAGTTTTGTTTTGTTCCTGGTAGTGCCGTTGGTGCTGTCTAAAACTGTAGACTGCAAACCTGTGAGCCGTTGCAACTTTCACCTGTTTAGAGTTTTTAGAAAAAGGGAAACCAAACAGGGGTGGTTTGTCCAAAGCGGGGTCCTTTAAGCTTACGTAATGGTTGCTTGCCCACTGGGCAGGTTTTAAGTTGAGGCCTCTGGCCAAGTCCTAAACTGTTTTTTGTGGTGTTCCCTGTGCAGGACCGCCTGTCCACGTTTGCAAAGGATGCTGTAGCAGTGAAGCCGAGAGCCTCGAGAAGGCGGTGGGGCTGGTGCAGCGGATCTTCTTGCACGCTTGCACGGTGCCTGCGTTGAACAAGTGGACCACGGTGGCTCCTTGTATCAACTTGGTGTCTGCTATGCAACACTTTTGCGATGTTGTGCCTCAGGCTTTCAGCCGTTGTTTTCTTCAAGACCCCCAGCCAGAGTCTTCCGATTCTGGAGGCGAGGCAAGGCAAGAAGAAACGGAGCTTGGGGCCCCAATAGATCAAACAAAAGTATGGAGAAGATTGGCCCGAAGGCGCCGCAAAAAAGCCGCTCATTTTTTGAACGATGAGCAATGCAGGTGGCTCACCATGCTCTGGTCAATTGTGACAGCTCCAGTGATGACTGTGCATTATTCGCTTTTTAAACGTGCAACTTGGTACACCGAGAGGCCCGCAGCTGATGATGAGAAGGCAACTGCCGCCTACTTCTGCAACCCAGCTTTGAACCCAGCAGCTCGTGCTTGCTCTGCGTTGGCAGACATGCTGTTGGACACAGTCCAGGTTCAAACATGGGGGCCCATGGTGGGGCTTTATGGACCACTTCAATCTTTGCCTCAGCCAAAGCTGCGCGGGTGTAGAAGAGCTTTGTTCACAACTATCGGGCAGTTGTACAGGAAATTGATTGAACCATGGTCTAGGTATCCCTGGAAGTTGGTAAATCTGATGGCTTTGGAAAGAGACCAGCAAGAGCAAACAGCAAGAGCTTTTTTTGAGGCCAGAGATTGCTGCTTGGATGGTTTCAGTTTCAAACTTCGCAAGACCGTTGCTGACAACCAAGACGCTTTGCTTCAAGAAGATTTACTGCAGTTCTTGTCAGAGGTCTTTGACCGGGTTGTTCCAACATCTACTTGCATCGAGCGGGATTTTGCTCGCTTGACGCGATGGTGCGATCGCAAGGGGCCAAGGCCCCAGCTCTCAACCCTGGCCAGCAAACATGTGGTCTACCACTTCCGCAGATTAACTGATCTTTGGCGACAGAAAGAAATGAAACGTGGCGCACTTTGCAAGCCACAAAGCAACAGATGCCGGCCAACTTGGGCTTTTGATGCGAGAAAAGGGCGAGCTTCAACTGGTAGGCATGTGTTGGCAAAAGAAAATGGCCTCAACCCAATGACTGGATTGAATCAGCAATGGCGTTTATTGACAGAAGAGGACCGCCGCCGCTATTCGGCTTTGGCCCGATCAGAAAACATTCAAGCGATGGCTGTCCAAGCATCTGCAGCATCATGGAGAGAAACCGTGCAAAAAAACACAGGAGGCTTCTGGGGAATGAGCGCTGCCAGCAGCTTTCCTCTGCGCCGAGACATTGTTTCGAACCAAGTGGGGTCCATGACCTCTTTGTGCGACACTTTCAAAAGGCAGAGCAGGGAATTGTTGCCTGAGGCTGATGACAGTTTTGATGGCGCTCCAGAGATGCCTTGCCCATTGTGGGCTTCGTGCCGCTCAGACAGTTGCCCACATGCTTTGGATGAAGCTCGCAAACGATGCTTTGAGTCTTTGTTGGAACTGTTCCTGGAAGTTGTGTACAGAAAAGGACCTTCTGTAACGTTGGCAATGCAGGAACCCCTGGTGCTAGAATTTTCAGCAAATGGTGGAGCGCCAACCCAGCACATTGTGGTTGCTTACAACACCCGTAAGAAGCCCATTGACGTTGTGATTGTAAGTCTGACCGAGCTTCCTCGCAACGTTGTGCCGGACGGTGTGTTGAAGACTTTAGCTTGCGAGAAAGGACTGGATGGCCAATTGAAATGCATGGATGACAAACAATTTTGTTTGCTCTTGGCTGAAACATCGGCTCAGTGGGACATGTCCATTTTGGCCTTGGGCCCTGTTAGAGATTTGCGTCTTTTCGATGTGCTCTCAGCCGAGCCGGTTGATTTGGTTTCTTTGCGTGAGCAAATTCAACAGGAAAAGGAGGCTAAAAAAGCATTGTTGGCTTTCCAAAAACTTATGCAGAAACCATCAAGTGCTAAGACCAAACAGGCCACTCGCAAGGGCAAGTCCAAGGGATCTGGCAAGGGAAAGAAAGGCAAAAACCAAAAGAGTGAATTTGACGATGACCCGTTTCAATCTGATGGAGATGGGTCTTCTCAGTCTGATTCCAGCGATAATGAGGATGATGCCGATGATGATCAGCAGCGCAGCAATGTTGACCCCCAAGCTGTTCCCTCGAGCTCTGCGCCTCCCACTTCCAGTTCAAGCAGCGCTCCAGTCAGGCCAATGGCCCATGTTGACCCCAGTTCAAGTAGCAGCGCCCCCAAGTCTGGCAAGGCGGCTGCTGCTGCTGCTGCTGGACCTCGGCGCAATGTCCGGCGTGGCCAAGTGTGGGGCACGTTGCCAGCATTTCAGATTGCTCCGATTCATGCTGGCGGTAGTTCTTGTCCCACGGGATGGGGCGCGATCTGCGGCCTACATGTGGACCCAGCCAGGCCAACACTACAATGCAAGAAAGCCATGTCTTGCGCAGGTTTGTCAAATGAAGAGTGCAAACTCCGTCTGAAGCGATGGCTGGCAGATGGCTTGAACACAGAGGGTTGGACAGAAAACCAAAGGGACTTCCATGTGAGCATGGGCGGTGTTCAGTTGGCTCAGTATGCAGCTGGCCTTTCCGAAGCAGAACTTGACGCACTTGTGCGACACAACGGTTGAAAAAGAGCAGCCACAGGCAGCAGGGGTTTTGGCGCTGTGCAGTTGTTGTTGCGCCTTGTGCTTTCTGAGGTCACACAAACAATGGGTTTCTGCGCAACAATGCCCTTGGTTTGTCTTCTAATGATTTTTCTTTCCAAGAAACTTTTCAAAACAACAAAGATTTGTCCAAACAAAACAACAATTTTCCAAACAATTTTCGAAAGTTTTATGTTTTTTTCGTACATAACTTATGGTTTTCCGTACATAACTCATGCTTTTCCGTACATAACTCATGGTTTTCCGTACACAAGTATTTTGCGAAACTTTTCAACAAACATTCTGAAAAACATTCAAATATTTCTTCAATATTCCTGAAAGTTTGTTTATACTTGTACAGCTTTTGTTTTGAATAGCCAACAAATCAAAACGTTGTGAATTTCACAGTGAAGCCTTCATGTCAAGCATGGGTTGAAGAGTGTGCGCGGTTGTGTGTGAGCGGGCATGGTGAGTCAGACTAGCTGAGCACTGGCGTGTCTGCGGCTGTTTTCTTTCAAACTGTCGCAGTGTCGGTGCCGGGTGCCTTGTGTGGCAGCTGGCCGCCATGGCGTCTTCGTCGAGCAGTTCTGACGATGACGGTGGACCAGGTGGGTCAGATGGGCCAGGGCCACTGGCCAGGTCTGTGGCTTCCACAAACCCTGGCACAGTGAGGATTTGTTTCGTGACAAGAAAGGGAAGGGTTTGCATTCTCTGCAATGCCAAATCCACTGACGAAAGCCCGCTGGAATATGTGGATGAAATTCCTGCAGAAGCAGGTGGCCGAATCCCTTGGCGCAGCTACGAGAAGGTGCGTACAAAAGATGGGGAGTCTGTCCGGGTTCCAAGTGGCAAGCTTTGCCTCATCTGCTTCAATGTCTACAGGGCCTTGGGTGCCTTGTCTCTGGCCTCTGGCCAAGTTTTCGTTTTGTGATGTTTTGGGTTTGGGACATAGGCGTAGGCGGCGTAGGTTAAAGCAGGAGCTATAGGCTATAGGCTATAGGCTACAGGCTATAGGCTATAGGCTATAGGTATAGGTATATAAGCATGTGTTGTGAGTCTTCCGCTGTCAATTTTTAGTTCTCTTTGTTGCGGTGGCAATTGTAGGTGTTCAAGGGTTTGTTTCTTTAAGTCTGAGTCAAGTTTTGGCTTCGTGTTCTTTATGGCCTCTGGCCTTGTTGGTCATTGTTGGTTCTTTAATTCCCTTGTCAGGTTTGGACAAGGAGTACAAGAAAGTGGATGACTACTACAAGTTTGTTTCGCAAAAGTCGAACCAAAACGAACACAGAGGTTTCCTCAACTCCAGGAAAGCTTGGCTGAAGCAGCACAATGAAGCTGGGCCAACCAGGAAAAGACTGTTGAGCAAAGAAGAGTTGCAAACTGCCAGGAAAGAACTCAGTGTGAATACCAGGACTGGTGGCAGGTTTGTTGCTCCCAAGAAGCAGTTCATCAGTCAGGAGGACTGGGATCCCAGCATCCATGGGGAGTTGGACCCGTCCAAAATAGTCACAGAAGTGATTTTTGGGCAGAAAGTCAACGGTTGCTGGGTGCAGAAGGGACGCCGAGGGATCTATGATTTTGAAGAGTACCAAGACACAGCGATGGAAGAGAAAGAATGGTCCACGACAGCCGAGACGCTCCCTTTGCTGAGGAAGGTTTGGGTCGCAAACGAAAGGCTGTGCTTGATGAGTTCGCTGGGGCAGCTCAGGGCAGAGACAAGGTAGCTGTCAAAGTGGAAGGCCAAGAGCTGTCCATGGAAGGCATCACGCAGATGATTCGAGACACGGGCTCTGCCCCAGTTGCCGCTCTGCAGGAAGCAGGTGCGACAGAGCAGGAAGAGTCCAGTGACTCTGATGGCAGCAGTTCTGAAGGCCCTGCGCAGACGTCGTTCTTCGCGCCAGTTGCGAAGAAGAGCGCTACAGCCAGCGCAAAGGCAACGCCAAAAGCAGCGCCAAAGCCAGCAGCTGCAAGCAGCAGTGGCAAACCCCAGCCGACTGCAGTTCGCAAGGCTGAGCCACAGCCTGCGCCTCAAAGAAGCGCAGTGCCGCCCCCCAAAGCAGCCAAAGCAGCAAAAGGAAAGGCTGAAGAAGCCGAAGCCGCAGGAACTTTCCTTGCAGATGGCAGGGCGCAGAGAGCCTTGCGAAACTTGAAAGAAAGTGTGGGGAAGTGGAAAGCAGAGCTGGACGCTGTGAAGATCTCTGATGGCCCACCTGGCCCTGACTCCCAGGCGCAGTCAAACTGGAAGCAAGAGTGTCAGTCCAGGGCCACTGCCACCAAAGTTCTGGCCAGGCAGGCCAGGGAATACAACAAGCGTGTGGAAAAGAGTTCCAACAAAGAGTTGCTTGCTGAGGATATGGCAGAGTTGCAATGTGTGGAAGCAGGAGCCCTTGCCTTGCAGAACATGTTCACTGTGATGGCTTCAACAAACCCCTGTTTGGAAACAGTGGTCAAGGCTGTCGAGGATGTTCAAGAGCAGCTGCCAGAAAAGACCTTGGGCAGCGTCTTCCGCCTTAAGTATGCTTTCGCCCAGGCTTCTCAGCAGTGTCTGTACGGAGACTACTCCAAGTTTTGCCAGCGGTTTGTTCTCAATGCAGAAGATTCAGACATGAGGCCTCTGGCTGATGAGCTTGGAAGAGACGAACTGGCCGAGTTTGTCGTGGCAGAAGTGGAGAGTAGAGTCTTGTTGGCGTTGAAAAACATCACGCAAGGAGACTGCCAAGCGCTGGCTTCTGGGGCCACCGAAAAGAGCGAGAATCAGAACTTGCTGGATTGCGAAAACATTTGTAAGGCAGTGGTTGATGCTTGCGACAAGCACGGTCGAAGTTTCTTGGCCCACTGGTTGCAAAGTTCTTGCAGTCTGGCCATCGGCCTTGTCTGTCTGACTGACCTTGCTGTGACAACTGCTTCTGTTGCGACCATGGCAGAGCTGGAAGAGGACACCAAAGGTGACAGAAGTTTGCCATGTGGAGGTGTAAAAGCTTTCTTTCTAGCCCACACTGTGGGCAAGTCTTTGGTTGATGTGGCCAAGGGCCGTGTTCAAACTGGCGATAAGGAAGCTGTCGCGCTGGAAAGCCTCAAAGCTCTGGAAAAGAAGTTGGGCGAACTGCAATTGAGGTCGGCTTCAACAGCGGTGCTTGGTGCCAAGTTGGTTTCTGACACTTTCCAGCCTTGCCAAAAGCTTGTTGACGATTGCGCTGCGAAGGTTCTTGCCATCAAGCAAGGCAAGGACAAGGGCGAGGCGTTGCCGAGCAAGCAAAGGAAAAGTGCATACGAGCGATTGGCCGAGAGCTTGTCTTCCCAGAAAGAGATTTTCAACGACCTGGCCAAGAGAATGTTGATGGAGGAGTTGAAACTGAACATGGCCGAGCATGTGAGCCTTGGTTTTCGTTAGATTTGAACCTTGGTCAGTTTTTCCCCAGAATGTCCACCACTTCATCATTGAAATGGTTGACGCCTTGATGCTTAGTGTTGGTTGTTAATTATTTGGTTTGTTGATATAATGCTTGGACATGTTGTAGCCGGAGCATGGTCGGGCATCATATATCATATATCAATCATAGAATTTCATGATATATCATATTAAATATCTATATCATATATCTATATCTGGATTCAGCAATGGACAGGTCACATAGACTAGATTCAAGATTTGTGACAAGTTCATTGCGTTTGTTACTTGTGGCCTGTAACCACAAAATAAAAAATGGTACATATCGAAATTTAAGACTTGATATCGTGGTTGCTTTGCCTCATTCGCCGCGCTTCAGAACACGGCGCCAGGAAATGCATATGCGATGCTTTGGGCAACGACTGCAAAGTGTCTGGTGGAGGTCAGGGCGAACAAAAGTTGATCGATCTGGGTCAGCTGTGGCCAAGCCTTAGGCACACAAGCCTGATTGACCATGCTTTCTGGAAGACCTGCGCGGCCTCTGGCCATGTTGCCAACTTGTTGAGCGAGTACAGAGATTTGGCGCAAATCTTCTGCGACATGGCCAATTTTGTCTTTATGCAACACGTTGTTTTCGTGGGGAAGCAAAGCCCCGATGGCAAGGAAACTTCTGCTTCTGACATCAAGAATTGGCTTGACAAAGCAAGTTCGGAACGCTTGTCGGCATGGTTGCGCATGGATTTGGTGGAGTTGGTTGACGTCAGACTTCTCAGTTACTGCCGCAGCAAGCAGCAAGTGCTCTACTCTTCTGGCCTCGGTGCCGTGTTGGCGCTGGTCGAGAAGTGCAACACCAGCAGCGAAGTCAAGCTGACAGAGCTAGAACAAAAGCAGATGCTGTTGAAGATCCCCAAGAATCACGAGCTCAAGCCTGCAGTGTCAGCTTTCTTGGAGGCCTGTCCAAGGGGAGTTTTGCTTTTGTTGCATTGTTTGGGTCGGGTTGATTTGGAAATGACATGATTAGTTGGGCAAGGGATTAAGACAAGGGGATGCAGCCAACCTTTTCTTAGCCATTTTGCAAGCAATCATGGCATTTAGGGGGTGGTATGTGGGGCATTGTCATTGCATGTTTTGTGTACAAGTTTGTTCGCTAATTCATTGTTATTGTTGTGGCCAGTTTATTGTATCATTCTGAGTGATTCCATTGATTGGAAAAATAAAAAATCCCAAGTCACCGGAGGAAGGCATTCTGGTTTGACTGGAACTTTGCTTTGATAAACTTGTTTTGCTGCAACATCGTAGTTCCATTGGCTACTGCTCTAGAAGAACCCTGAGCAGTTGTGATACTTCTCCTTAATCCTTTGGCTTGCGCAGGTCGTGGTTTACCAGTCTGATGACGCAAGTTCCTTGAAGCTGGCTGCTGCCCTGCAAAGCACAAGCAAGTCTTTGCAACCCGTGCTTGAAAACGAGTCCTTGGCAGAAGACTTGAAGAAGAGTGGCCTAGACCAAGCAAAGACTTGGCTAAACAGTGTTTGCAAAAAGGCCGGCAGTAAAGTTTTGGAAATGCTGGAGGCAGCATGGCAGGCTCGCAAGCAGAATGCTGACAAGTTGAAGGCTGTTCAGATGCCAACGCTGCTGGACGACAAAGAGTATGTCAAGGTGGGGTTGACTGTTGTGGGCCACCTGGCGACTTTGACCCAAGCTTTGGATAATGACATCCGAAGAGTGGAAGACATCCTAGATGCAGTGAGCAAGCTACGATGGAGCAGGTTTAGCTTGGAAGCAGAGCGGCCTTTCACAGCAGACCTGATGGCTTTTGACAAGCGCTTTGCGACAAACTTGTCTGGGTCTCCCCAAAAGAGCGAAGAAGATGTGGCGTGCAATGGCGTGTTGGCCATTTACTCGTTCCATGTGGCAGCTGTTGCTGCTGTAGCCTTGCTCCGCAGCGACATGGTCAAAAGTGGGAAAGACAACAAGGTCTTGCAGAAGCTTGCCAACGTCACAGCTACGCTGGAGAGCAAACATGGCCTCCTGCCAGGCGAGGTGAAAGACTTGAGCGCGCATGGAACTGCTTTACTGGATGAGTGCCACAAAGCGGCCAAAGGCCAAGTTGCAAAAACAAAAGCAACAGCAACGCCAAGCACTGCTGCAGGTCCAGGCCAAGAGGCCCAGCAGAAGAAGCCCAACGCAAAAGCGCAGAGCGCAGATATCCAGGCCCAAGAAAAGGCGGCTGCGGCCAAGAAAGGGCAAGAGCCGAAAGATACAAAAGTACAAGAGGCTCAGGACAAGGAAGACAAGGACAAACACGAAAACGTGGCAGCAAAAAGAAGCGCAGAAGAAAGTGCTGAAGCCAACAAAGAGAAAGCCAAAGAGAAGAAAGCTGAGGCAGAAACAGAAGCAAAAGAAAAGAGCCACAAAAAGAAGAAGAAGAAGGACAAACAAAAACAAAAAGAAAAAAAAGAAGGACAAAAAGAAGAAGGAGAAAAAAAACAAGAAGGACAAGAAAGACGAGAAAAAAAAGAAGGAAGAAACCGAGTCCTCTGAGGAAGACAGCAGTAGCAGTGAGAGCGCCAAAAAAACAAAGAAGAAAAGAAAAGCTGAGCCTGAGACGCCTGTGAAAGACAAGGCCAAGCAAGTCAAAGGCAGGCTTTGGGGCAGCCCAAAAGCGAAAGCAAAGGCCAAGGCCAAGGCAAAAAGCAAGGCAGCGGCTGCCCCAAAGCAGAAAGCAAAGGCAAAGGCAAAGGCAAAGGCAGATGCAAGTCGTCGCCGCGAGGGCGATGTGAGCTGATGGCTTTGGCCATTGGCCTTGTTTGGACATTGCATCGGATTGAGCTTTGGCGCCGCTGGCTGCCTGCGAGATCAGACTTGCCGAAACCGGCCAACTTTTCGCAACAAGACAAAATGAGCGCGCAGTAGGTTGCGCGCCGTTGGTGTGTTGCCCACTTTCAGGGGTTCGGGGGTCAGCTTGGGGACTAGGCGGTTGAAGTTAAACAGTCAAACAGTGAAACAACTAAACCTTGTGCAGTGCTCGCCGCTTTGCAGTCCTAAGGCTCAAGTGGCTCAGGTTGAACAGGGGCGCCTGCTTAAAACAAAAGTAAAGAGCAACGTGTTTTCAAAACAGAGTTCCACTTTCAATTTGTAGTTTCTTAGTTTCTCATTTCTTGCATGTAGTGTTCTTGGTGCCAGTTTTGACCGTGAGTGTGATATGATAAAAAAACAGATTCTGTATACCATTAGTCCATTAGTTATATTATAACTACATGTCATATGTGATATGTGGCACGTACAAAAGCAACTGTGTAAGCGAGCTGAGCTGACTTTTGCACTTTTAGGGGCGAGGGCCACTGCCACGAACTCAGCGCTGTGGCGGCGCCGTTGTGGTTGAGCTCGTGGTGGTGGCCTCTTGTTTCTTTGGGCCATGGCGCAGGAGAGGCCTGCCAAACGAACGAGAGTGCTGAAGCAAGAGCATTCAGGAGATGCTTCCCTCATGGTGTCGGCTTCCAGCCGGGTTACAGATCCTCAGTCCATACTAGATGGAACTCTGTTGCCCACACTGGCAGAGGAAAACTTGAGGCGCTTTCAGGAACTCTTGCCTGGGCGCCATGGCCTCGGTCTACGTGCTGCCCCGCCTTCTCCAGGCCTGCCTGCAGATGCTGACGAAGAGCTTGTAACCTTGACTTGGGGCTCTTGTTGTTCAGGGAGCGAAGGCATTCGCTACGTGGTGGACGCAGCCAATAGAGCAATGGACCAAGCAGGCTTGCCACTGTTGTTTGCCCACAAAGTTTTCTTGCGAGATAGCAAAGACCAAGCAAAAGTGGATACAAGAGGTCCTGGGTAGCAATCCCGTGTTCGGTGGGGTTCCCAAGCCTCCTCTTGGTCACGGACCAGGTTGCGTTTTCGCTGACATCCGTGACTTGGGCAATGAAGAGGCCTTCTGCTGTGTGCATAACAGGTGTTGCCCTGTTCCTCATGTGGACTGCTTGTTTGTGGGCACGAGTTGCAAAGATCTGTCAAGGGCAAACCCCACAGTGGACCGTTCGCAGCTTGTCTTGTCGCTGGAGCATAGCAAAGGTGCATCCGCGCAAACTTTCCGTGGCATGTTGGCGTACACCGAGAGCCACCGGCCGAGTTTGATCGTTTACGAGAACGTAGACGCGATAGACGACAAGGGCAACAGCGGAGAAAGCAACCTCAATATCCTGATGGAGTCCATGAAGGCCTTGAATTATGCAGGACAACGGGTGATGACTGACGCTCAGCAGTTCGGGCTTCCATGTCGCAGGCGGAGGCTTTATGTCTTGTTTGTAGACACAGAGAGCAGCCTGATTGATTTGCAGGGTCAGGCCATTGGCCAGGTGTTCGCTACTTTCCGCACCCTGGTGGCTTCCTGCGTGAGATCCCATCCTTGTGTGACAAGCTGTCTGCTTCAAGAGGGCGGGCGGCATAACTTTGTCATTGACAATGCTTTGAGCGAGCACCGGCAGAACGCGGAGAAGCAAGCGCAAAAGAAGAACCAGCCCCAAAACACATGGATCGACAAGCACATTGCCTATGCTGAAAGCCTGGGTGTGAGGTGGTCTGGACATGTTGACGTGGACCTTCAAACCAATGAGTGGTATTGCGCCCTCACCACAAGGGAGCAAGATGCTTTGGTTTTGTCCCAAAAAGCCGACCCGGCAAGTTTGTTCAGAAACTTGAGCCAGAGCGTCGGCCGCATCAACAGCAAAGCTTGCAGCGATGAAGGTGCCAAGCAGTCAGCGCCTACCGTGCTTCCTGGCCAGTTGCTTTGGGTCGAACCCCAGCAGCGGCTCCTCACTGGAGAAGAGGCTTTGATGTTGCAAGGGTTTCCCATCCTCCAGTTTCTTGCAGAGACCTTTTCGCCGTCAGGCTGTTCTCAATGGCCGCAGCAGTTTCTACATGATCTTGCTGGGAATGCAATGGCTCTTCCAGTGGCTTTGGCCATTTTCCAATCCGGCCTGGCTTCTGTGCCTCTGGCCAGGTTACGTGAGGAAAGCCATGAAAGTGATCAATCTTCAAGCGAGTCAGGTGGGCAGCCTGATGATTTGGATCCTGATGTCGTAGCTGCGCTGGCAGCGTTTGATTCCATGCAGGGAAGCACCGATCAATCTTGATGGCCTCGGGCCAGGTTGTTGTCTTAGGCCTTGGCCTTGTGTTGCTGCAGTTTTCTTGTGGCGGCAGCAGACAGCGCTGATGACTTTCTGTGGTCAAAAAAACTGTGACCGAGTGAGAGAGAGAGAGAGAGAGGGGCGGGAGAGTTGTTTGGAGCTGGCTGCAACTGCAAGGGTTTTGATGGCAGGGTTTGTTACCTATATTAGGGCAGGGCCCACAATGACAACCATGGTAAAGTCGTGAGATATGGTTCCCCTCTGGTAGCTACACAAACCTGCATGGGCGAACAGGTAATGGCGGTAGTGGGCAATCGTTGCTGGAAAAGTTTACGATACACCATGGCTACTGTGTCATCTACACATTAACATGTATGATGTGTGTATGATTATGCCATTATGCAATGTGATATGTGCATATGCTGTATAGTTTTTGTCATGGTTGGTGGTTGGCATTTTTAGTCATTAGTGGGCCCCCCTTCCAAGTTTTACACAAATATTGGACGATGTTGGGTTCAGATTTGACCGCAAATGCATCTCACAGAAGGAAGCCGTGGATTGAAAACAATATTTGTGAAAATTGTTTGAAATTGTTTTAACAATGTTTTGACATGAAAACAATTTTTATAAAAAAGATGCAATTTAATGATTGTTTATAAACAATTTTTCCAAAAATTGTTTATAAACAATTTTTGGAAAAACAATGTTTTAAACAATGTTTTAAACGATGTTTTAAACAATTGTTGGCATATAAACAATTTTATGCACCCCCAGGGGGTTCCTGGAAGCGCGAAGCTTTTAAACACATTCAATTAATTGTCAAAAGAGGTTAGGGGAGATATCCTCGCCTCGACCTGAGTCCATGAGCTGGCATCAGTTTGTGGTGGATTGACCAGGGGCTGGCATCAGCCTGTGGAGTATTGACCAGGGGCTGGCATCAGCCTGTGGGGTATGGTCCAGGGGCTGGCATCAGCCTGTGGAGTTAAGGTGATCTTATCTTCCACCATTGAAAAGATGCGTGCGCGTGCGTCAGCACTTTGTGGTAACAGGGCAGGGGTGAGGCTCACGGTTGTGATTGAGTGAATCCTCCAGTCAAGGGTCTAACACTTCTTTAGTTCTTGGATTGTCTTCTTTTTCTGTCTTGCGCTGAAAGAATCCTTACAATTGTGCTGTCACCCTTGGCCCCCGCATCTGGATGTTGTGTTGGATTATTTACACAGACGCATGGAGGAACCTTGGGCCTGGACTGTGCCGGAGGCTGTGCTTGCAGCATTGTCGTTTATGGAAAAAGGTTGGGAGCGTAGCGGTCGCAGAGCGACTCGCCTCTGCTCCGATGCTTCGCAACTTTGTCAATCAAGCAACGCAAGATCTTGAGGTAGGAGCGCCGCCGAAGAAGTCTGTCTGCCCCCCTGCTGCCAGTTGTTTTGATTGGGGCCTTGGAGTTGATGGTTGCTTGCCATCGCGCGCCTTTGTATGCGCGTGCCCTGGCATGGTATAAGCTGCTCAAATTGCGGACTGCCAGCCGCGCAGGGGACTTGTCATCCCTTTGGCCGGCGTCTTTGCGCCTATTTGGGCCCGTGGGCTGCTTGGAGCGCGCCAAAGCTACAGGCCCCGGCAAGCGGATAAGGCATTTGCCAGTTTTTGATTTTTGTCAGTCGCTCGCTCTGCATATTTGTTTGCGGCCGGCTGGTTGGAAGAAGGCTTGGCCATTTGGAGAAGCGCTGAGTTTTCCTTTGAGAGGAATTATTTCTTGCCGATGCTTTCTGCAGATTGGGCATCTGTTCGGAGTGTCATGGCCGACTTTGCGGACACTGCTCCCTTGAGCAAACGTTTGTTCCGTGCTTTGAAGCTGCCAGTGAAACGCCAGAACCAATGGGGTTCTTTCAGCTGTAGATTTTTTTCGCGCGCTGAGGCTGCGTTATTTTTTGGTTGGAACATTCTGAGCGCAACTGGCTGAATCGCCATCTGGCTGTCATCGGCGTGCCGCAGCCTGAGCGGGACTTCATTGGCCGGTGGCGTGTGATGTCGTCTTCTCACGAATAACAGCACTTGGAGCAGCGAGTCGTGGTCAACGCGCGAGAGCAGCTTCTCACGTATTTTGCTGGCGATGACAAATGGGATCTTCCTAACGCCGGCTTGGCAGAATTTGAAGATTTTTTGCGCAGCCGCCAAGTTCCCGAAGCGCTCATTGCTGAGCAATTATGCCAGCAATTGAAGCTGCCTGCGAAATGTGGTGCTCCGGGGTTCCTGGGCCTGTGGTGCAGGCCGCTCCGCTTCCCGAGCCCGAGCCTGCTCAGCCCATGGAAGAAAACCAGGCCGAGGTCGCAAGCCCTTACTTTGTCGTCGTAATTGGCAAGAAAAGGTTTTGCAGATTACGCCGGCGAGGGGGCTGCGGCGTTTCTGCCATTGAAGTTGGGCAGTCAGAACCGTGCTGGTCGTTGCAAGGGCTGGTCTATGATTTGGTTTGCCGCCGCTGCTGGAAGCAAGGCGAGGCGACTGTATCTGAGGCGGAGGAAGCTGATGATTCAGATGATTCTGATGAACCGGTTGTGGGTTGACTGCCGCTCCAAGAAGCGCTTCTTGCGTGTGAGGGGTTTTTGTAGCTAGGACATGATTGCCAAGTTCAGGGGCAATCTATCCTGCCAGCTTGGTTCGTGTGTGCCAGTCAGTCCCATGATGCCGTTTGGCGATGTTGGGTCGCTGGATGTGTCAGTGCTGAGCGTCTGGCGTGTGCTGCCTTTGTGCGAGTTAGTCGCGTGGTCTGGCCATTCGGTGGGAAGCTTGTCACATGTTGTTCGCGTGGTCTGGGCCTCTTGGTGTGATGTGATTTGTCACACGTTGGCAAGGGGTTTAGTTAGATTAGTGTCTGGTTCTACTTGGGCCCCTTGCGTTGAATGAGGTTGGCTACCTTTTCAGATTTGATTTGTCTGAATGTGTTTTGATGGCTAGGCAAGGTTTGGGTTGTCTAAGCTGTTGATGCTTAGGAGCCTGGGTTGCCTTGATCGGGTCATCGTTGCCGCCGCATTCGCAGCCGTTTCTGTTTTCCAACTTGTGGCAAGCTTTGCTATTGAGAGTTTTTTTTTTTGCTTGTTTTGCAAATTGCGCCTGCAGCCGGCGTGATGGAGAAAGTGGAGCCTGCTCTGTGCGTTACCACATGGACGAAGCTGGCGTTTCGGTGGAAACGCAGAAGAAAGTTTATGAACAGGGCAGTGTCTCCCTGAGGACTTTTGCAGGTCTGGAAGAAGATCGCAAAGCCGTGGGCGCAGTACTGCAAGCAGATTTTGGTCTGAATCCAGAAAGCGATGTAGCCCTCCGGGCAGACGTCGCGCTGCTGTTGTGCGTATCGGAAAGTGCGCGTGCCCAATTGTCTGTCCAAAAGAAGAGCAGCAAGAATTTAAGATGGGCATGCAGCAGCGCATCATCCAGCCATCTGATTATGGCACCATGCGCGCCGCTGTGGAGGCCAAGCTGGGCCGGCTGATGGACAGCGAAGCTCCAAGCAAGGGCTTGATCGCTTCAAAGCTGGAGCAGGTGGAGGGCGGAGCCCCCATTGCGGAGGACCTCCGTGAAGTCACGTCCTTTGCGGACTCAGAGGTAGAAGCCTACAATGCCATCATCGATCCTTCAATGGGGTTCTTGAGGATCTGCCCTGGAAAAACAATTACGGCGCCGCCCACCACTCCGAAAGAGCTGCGTCTGAGACACCGACGCGTTGGGCTTGCGTGGGGTTTTGTCAAAGCTCGTCGCGCCGCTCGTGCTTGGTTGCCAACATCATCGGTTGACATTTTCCCCAAATTGTTTATGTTCTAGGTGCATCAGTGGCCGGTCTGCGCGCAGCAGACCAGCGGAGCCCCGCCTGGTCTTTAGTCTTGACCTCTGAATTGGAGCTACGGAAGGCTGGTTATCGTTTTGAGTTCGCGATGGAGATCGCGTTTGCGTTTGATCCTGGCATTGAGAAAGCCATAGACAGCCCAAAGTTGTTGACAGAGCATTTTGTGGTGCCTTTCATTTTGGGCAAACCCAACTTTGTTGCTAGCAGTGGCTCGTTCCCTGAACAGGCAGCGGTAAGGGCAAGCCCATGCCGCCTTGGGGCAGGCAATGGGGCAAAGCGTCCAAAACCCCTGAGGCCAAACCCGTATGTTTCAAATTTCAAAAATGCAAGTGCAGTGACAAGTTTGTATGCCAGCGCTGCTTTGGTCGCGGCCCTTTCATGAAGTGCGGATTCAAGAAGGAGACCGGTCGTGGCGCCGAGCGTGCGCTGGAAGAAGAAGCGTCTTGACTAGCTGTGCAAGCCGCGAGTGGGCCCCAGGCGGCGCCTTCGGGTGTGGTGTAGCCTGCGCCGCTGGGGCATGGCAAGCGTTGCCGCGGGCAAGATGAAGAGTTGGCAGCAGATTGGACTTGGGAGCGATCTGGGGAGCATGCGTGGGAGAAATGTGCAGTTGAGGCTCACGAGGCCAGTTCTGACGAGGGTTGCGACAATGTTACGAAACCAAAGAAAGGCGCTGGACTATGGGGTTCCGGGCCGCCGCTTGCTTCAAGATTGCTGGGGAAGAGGCGAGAGTTTGCAGATGGTTTTGGCCTTTGTTCACCAGGTCGTTTGGGAGCCCCGCAAGCGACAGTGTGCCACTAGCATGCCATGCTTAGGTTTTGCGGAGCAGTTGGGCGTGGAACTGTTGAAACTCTGACGTGACCATTTAGATCTGTGTGCGTTGGCAATGAAATTGGCAGTGGGCTGTGTGGAATCTTTGCCTTTCGCTGATGAGTTGATCAGCGATGGTCGAGAACTTCTTTTCACAGCCTTGGAATTTGCAGGTTCGAAATTGCCAGCGTGTGCGAGGCCGGAGGGCCAACCTTTTTATTTGGCAGCCATGGAAAAATATCTGCCGATTTGAGGGGATCCAGACAGCAGAGTTTTTTTCACGTCCAGTGAGTCTTTTGCCAACAGTGTACGGGTAGGGCCAAATGCCAAGTTGCCGCGAGTCCCTGCCGTATTTGACAAGAAGACAAAGTGGAGACAATATAAAGAAGACGGCGATCCAGACCTTGAGAAAGAGAACTATTTGTCTGCGCCAAAAGCAATTTGAAGCAGAGGCAGCTCTGGGGTGCATGGTGGAGATGCCGCTCGATGTTGCAAAGCGTAGATTTGGAGAGGGCCTTGCGTTGGCTTCCTCAGGGGCCATCAGGAAGCAGGATGGCTCAGTACGAGTCATTCATGACAGAACGCATGGCCTTCGCGTCAACCCTGACATCAGCTGCGCACTCCGGCAGCTGGGGATTTGCAAGCAATGTTTCAAACATTGCCAGGTGCATGGTTTGGTTTGTCAGGTGATGTCGCCCGCGCGCGCAGGTTGGTCCGAGTCGCGGCAGCCGATTGGGGTCTGCTGGCGTGCAAGATTGGGGTTTGCGCGGATGATATTTGGATTAATACTGTGGGCGCTTTTGGCATTGGGAGCGCGGCTTATTATTGGAGCAGCGGAGTCCTGATTGCTGGCGTGCAAGATTGGGGTTTGCGCGGATGATATTTGGATTAATATTGTGGGCGCTTTTGGCATTGGGAGCGCGGCTTATTATTGGAGCAGCGGAGTCCTGACAGTGGAGCAACAAAGAGGGATTTAGGCTAAGTGGATTGTTAACTTATGTTTGGTTTTTTGGTGGCGGCTACCTTTTGGTTTGTACGGTTAATAGGAATGGCTTGGGTTGGTGCGCTTGATTTTTTGCGCGGTTCAAGGGGATGCAATACTTGGATCAATACTGTGTATACTTTTGGATACTTTTGGCGTTGGGAGCGCGGCTTATCATTGGAGCAGGCTCATGTCTGGGATTGGCAGGGACGTGTATTACATGCTTGGGCAGAGCGAGCTGTTCATACTCGTTTACGTTGATGACTTGCTCTGGATCACGGCCGACGAAATTGGAATTGACAAGATCATCTTGACCATTTACTTCATGACCATCGTGGGCTTGCCGTTTGCTTAGAAGAAGTTCAAGGGCGGAGTGGATTTGGCATGGGTTGGATTCGAAATCTGTTTGAAAGGCAGCAAGCTGGGGCTGTCGGCAATTCGGGACGAGTGCGTGTCGCAGATTTGGCAGCCATATTAGGCGGGCTTTCTTTCGGCTTGACAGCGTTGGGGCATGTGCGGCAGTTTCTGCGACCGGTGTACGCGTGAACTGCCGCGATGACTGGCGAGGTATTTCTGGGCAAGCTGCCAAAAGCCATCATCATGATTTTCAGATTCTTGGCGAAGGCGTTGGAAGGTGGCGGACGCTTAACTTCAGTACTGCCGGGCGTGGGAAAACAGTTGGAATTATTTTTTCGGACAGACGCCCGTGCAGAAAGAATGGGATTTGGATTGGTGGATGGGCCCTGGACAACGAAGACACGCGACGTTGCCGGTGGTTCTCTGAAAAGCTGGATCGCGCTTCGGCGCCTTGGCTCTTTACTGCAGGAGAAAGTTACAGACAGATAGCGTCGCTTGAATTGCTTGCTACCTTGGCGGCGATGGTTGTCTTCGGAATGCCATTGCAATCGCATGGTAGAATCCGTTGCTCGGCAGGGACGGATAACAAAGGAAAGAGTCATGACATGGCAGGATTGCTCACCGCCAAATTTCCGTTGTGTGCATTCCTGATGGAATTGGCTATACATTTGCAACCGGTTGGAGCAGATCTAGAGTTGTACTGGCTACCACGACTCCAGAACCAGGAAGCAGACGCGCTGATGAACAATGATCTGGCCAGATTTGACGGACAGTTGCGACAAAGGTTTGATTTCTCATCATTCAAAGGTCTGGCCATGTCAGAATGTTGGCTTGTGGGACGGATCTGTATGAAGAGATTCGGGCCGCGCGTCAGCGCAAGGTTGAGCATCTTGTTCAATGAGGTCGGAAGTCGGACGCTCTCAAGGCAGCAAATCCGTGAGGTTGAAACAAGGTGCGCAGGGGGGCGAACAGGACGGGAGCCAGGAAGCTTGCTTTCCAAGTTGGGATTTAATTTGTCAGCATCGTGGCTGATGGAAACGTTTGACCGTGGTAGGCGGTTGTGAATGCTTGCTGGTTTGACCGTGGTAGATGGTTGTCTAGCTGTTGGGCTGCGCGTAATTTCCTGACTAGGCGCAGCGTCAATTCCATCATTTCCTAAGAAAAAGGAGGCTGCAAAGTGTGAGCTGGCCAAGTCGGGCTGTAGATGGGATACCCGTGTTGTATTGTGATTCACCCCGAGCTGCTTGTGTAGGACTGTAGGGCTTGGCCGTTTCTGGCTTTTTAGGATGTTTGCGTAGAAGTTCGGGTCTTTGTGCAGTAGGATCCAATTTCCAGGGGCGAAAACACATCTACGTAAAGCGGGGTGTTTGCAGTCTTTTTGCGAGCCAATCAAGATTTGCGCAAGATTTTTTTCAAACTTCCATCATTTGAAAAAATCAATTTCTTTGATTTAAAAAACTATTTCTTTTTGATTTTGAATGAAAGAATTTCTGATATTTTGGAGGATCTGGGTATTATGTTTTGTTTAGCAAGGCGAATTTTTTTTGTTGCTGGGGTAACAGTTTGAGCAGCATCGGGTAGCTTTCGCTCTTCTTGAGTGCCCGCCAGCCTGCCCTGGATTTAAATTGTCAGCGTCATGGCTGATGGAAAAACGTTTGAGCCTGGTAGGCCGTTGCGACGCTGCTTGGACCGTGGTAGAGGGTTGTAGACTTGTTGGGCTGCATGGTAAAACATTTGTGTTTTGATTTGCAGGGACTTGTTCATCACTTCGTGCGCTTTTATTCGTTGTGTTTTGGCAGGCGCTCAGCGTGACAGGTGTGGATGCAGACATCTTTGACAAGGTTGAACCGGAGCTGAAGTTCAAAATGGATGAAGCCGGGGTGCCTCATGATGTGCAGCTTATGGTGTGCAAATGCGGGTATGTCTCCATGCGCATCTTTGCCGGCTTAGACGACGCCAAGGAGGCCGTGCGCTCGGCCTTGACAGATGAATCGCCGTTGGCTTACACAGAAAGTCCAGAAAAGCGGCGCAACATGGCATTGTTGTGGAGCGTCTGGAGGATTTCCCAACCATAGGATTGGGAAGAAGTACCCCTTCACTGGGGATGGGCTGGTGTTCTAGGTTGCTGCTAGGTTGCTGCTGAATTGCTTAGGGCATAGTCATGTGGTTGTTCAAGGATAGGTGTGGATGCGCCTTGATAGTTGATGAGTAAAACTTGTTTGGTGTGAGTTCCAGGAGATAAGCCTTTACTTATTCAGGTTTGTGACAGGTTATTGTGGCTGGGCTGCCGCGTGGGTAGTGGCTGAAGCAAAGTGTGCTGACATAGGTTTGTTAGCCTCCAGGGAGGCTTGCATCTGGCCCCCCCAGGCATTGCTGGTGAGCCCAGCATGCTGGGGGGCAATTGGGAATCTTTGCCTCCACTCGCCTGCTGCTGGTTTGGGTGTTTTGGGTTTGCCCTCTCCCCCAAAGTAAGGGATGGACATTTGACGCCTCCAGCTATCAGTCCAAGAAAAGCTCAAGTCCGAAGCAAAGCTGGGCGCCCACGCCCGGTCGATTCAGACAACAGAGCATGCCTCGCTGCGCGCTGCCATTGAAGGGGTTAAAGGCGAGCTGTGCGACAAAGAGGCGCCAAGCAAGTCGCTCATCGCCCAGAAGCTCGAGCAAGTCGAGGACAATTGCCCCGAGCTGGAAGACCTGAGAGAGGTCACGTCGGTGGCAGATGCGGCCACCGAAGCGTATGCAGCAACACTTTGCGCTTCAATCCAGGGAAGACCATGACCACGGTGCCCGGAACGCCTGAGAAGTTGCGCTTGACGCGCCGGAGAATAGGCCTAGGTTGGGACGTGGCTTGGAGTCGACATGGTTGACGCAGCTGGCTCCCTGAACGTTGCGTGGAAGCCTTTCGGAAACTTTCCGACCGCATCCTGGGCGCCAAGATTGCCGGCCTGAAGACGCCGGCTGGGCGTGCGCCGCCGTGGAGCACGGTTTTGCTTTATGAAGTGGAGGTGCGACGACACGCTTATGAAGCTGTGCGCAAAGGGGAGGCTAAAGACTTGGCAGTTGCGTTGCGGGAAGCGTGCAAGCTCCAGATATTGTTAGCGCTTACTTCACCGTGCCCCTCACCATGTCTGCCGCGATACCTTCCAGCATGCCCTTCAATGAGGCAAACCCAACCAAACAGAAAGGCGAAGGCAAATGAAAAGGTTCTAGCAAAGGCGATGTCATCAAGAATTTCGTGAAGAAGGGCGTGACGCCTAAGGCAAGAAGCTTTGTTTTGCGTACAATAGGCATAAGGGTTGCAAGCGCCCGAATTGCCCATTCCTTCATGTGTGCCAGTGCTGTTTCGAACACCATTCGGCCGTGGAATTCCACAAAGGCAGCGCATGTTGAGGAGTGGCCAGGGAATGCTGCAGCTTCCCCTGCGGCAAGAGGGCGCGCTGACTGTGTCGGTTCCCCTCCCGGAATTGAGGTGGCCCTTGGGCGTTTGCCTAGAGCACCATGCTGCTTTAGGAGCATAAACATAACCCTTTCTTAGCCACCCATTGCCTTTTGCTTGCAGCTGTTAGCTTTTGTGCATGTGGGCTTTTGCTTGCTTCAGCTGGAAGCTTGGTTGTTTGTAATGTGACCTGCAGCAAGAAACACTGCAGCCAAAAAGAATACACAGCTTGTGTAAAGTTTGCTTCTTGTTGTGTTTTGTTTTTCTTATTGTGTTTGCTGCATGTATCCCCTCTGCGAAAGGGGGGTAAGGTATGCCTTGTGGATTTTCATGTTGGAGAACCGCTGCTAGGTATCAGAGGCAAAGAATGCCTTGAACCAAAAATGCCTTCCTTGAGCCCTTTGAGGAAAGGTAAAATACGCCGTGTGTTTTCACCTGCGCGTGAGCCAGGCGTGAGCCATCAGCGCGTTGGCCTACAGCATGTCGTGAACAAGTTGTTGCGCCTGTACCTGGGACACTGCGCTTGAGGCAGGCTAGGGAGGAACAGATTCGGCTGAAGTGGGTTTCTCATTTGCGTGCCTTGGTTGTTGCTGCCGGCTTACCTGCTTCGGAATCGATTGAAGACCAAGGGGGTTGCCGGGTAGGCAAGGGACGCAGGGCGTCAACTCTGAGAGCCCATGTGCAAACATGGAGTCGGCTAGCTGCTTGGGTGCGCAGCACGTTTGGTGCAGACTGGCCTTCTGCAGAACAATTTGTGGCATACTTGCGCGCCAGAGCTACTGAGCCGTGTGGCCGTTCGGTGCCTGGCCAATGCTTCCGTACTTTGATTTTCATGGAGTCGGCGGGCGAGGTAGTTGCCGAACAGAAGATTAGCTCGCACCCTGCCATTAAAAATTCCTTGGAGGAATTAGCGTTGGAATTGGGGAATGGTGATTTACGTGGTCGCCGCAAAGCTGCGCCTCTCTTGGTTTGTGTGGTGCGGTCTTTGGAAGCTTTTGTCCTTGATCCGAGTTTTCCGTGATACATGCGCGCGTTTGCCTGGTTCAAATTGTTGAAGTTATGGGGATGCCTGCGCTTTGCCGACACAGAAGGTATGCCGTGCAGGTTCATGCGCATGACAGAGCGTGGTTTGAGCGCCGTTCTGGAGCGCGCGAAAACGACCGGGGCAGGTAAGAAGATTGAGATTCTTCACATGTTTGTTTCGCTTGACGCTTGGCTTCTTGAATCTACCTGGTTGCATGTTGGTTGGCAATTATGGACTGATCTTGCCACAGAAGCTGACTTGGTGGATCGTGATTTTTTCCTTCCTCGTCCTGCTCCAGGTTTAAATGGTTGTTTGAGAAAACTGGCGACGTACGCAGATGCGTGTGTGATGTCGCAAGCTCTGTTTCGTGAATTGCTTGCTCCTTCGCTTGGTCACAGTACGGCGGGTAATGCTAAGCAATTGCTTGAGTGTGGCGCGGGTGCCTTTTGGAGTGAGCATTCTGAACGTGCCACGTTGCGGAGCTGGGCTGCGCGTGCGGGCATTGAGGATGCTGTGTGCAAACAGCTTGGTCGCTGGCAGCCTTCTTCCGACGAAGGTTACATCAGGTCTGTCCGCGGCAATGTGGAGCGTGCTCAGGGGCAGATAGCAATGCGTATCAAGGGTCAACTGGGCCGAAGTGACTTTCTAGATGAAGATGGAGTTTTAACGCAGCTGTCGGCGCATCTCAGCCGACAGTCCTTAGATGAAGCGCATGTTGTTGCCCAGTTGGATCGTTTGAAATGTTTTCGCCCAGGGGTCGCCGTTGTTCCGGATGGGGACATTGCAGAAGCGTCTGGTGACATTGCTGGTTCTGAGACTGAAGATGAATCGTTGCCCCCCTTATCGCCTGTGTCTTGCCGGAGATTTGAATCCAATTTCTTGGGGAAATTTTTTGTGAGCCTGGTAGGGAAGAAGTGCCGCGCATTGCACAAAGGGGGTGAATGTCATAGGGTTCCCGGAGTGCATTCCGAAAACTTATGGCGCCGCGTTGCCTGACAGTGACGAATATAGCCGGGTTTGCAAGGATTGCTTTCCGCAAGGGTTGTGCTGCAATAGGGATATGGAAGAAGAAAGCGAAAGTGAGTCAGCGTACAGCAGAAGCAGCAGCGGTGACAGCCTAAGCAGTTGACGTTCGCTTGGCCCATGCGCCTATTGCTGCGAGTTGCGGCGTTGCGGGTTGTCGCAGTAGAAGGATGTCTTCTACGCAATTTTGCTATTGAGCTGTTGGCTCTTGTTTTGCGCCCCTTGGACCGTCTTGGGGTTTGAACTGTTGGCTGGAACGCGTTGGGTTTTGGAGCTGTTGGCTCTTGCTTTGCGCTCCTTGGATTGTCTTGGAGCTTGGGAGTTGTTGGCTCCTATGTTGCAACCCTTGGACTGTCTTGGGTTTTGGAGCTGTTGGCCCCTGCTTTGCTGAGCTGTTTGCTCTTTGAGGCTCAATCCCTGGCCTGTCTTGGATTGTCTTGTGCTTAGCTGGATTCTACAGATTTTGTAGTTGGTGTGTTTTCTTGCCTTTTGGTGCTGGAATGTCGAATGCAGAGTGGGTGGATTCCCTAAAGCAGGCGGCGGCGCCTGAAGCTTTGGCGTCTGCAGTGGCAGAGGTGTATGCCACGGCAGATGTGTTCCGGTATGCCTTCAAGACAGAGAATGTCTTGGATCAATTCGCAAAGAAGAAATTGGTGGAGCTGCGACTCGTGGCTTCTGCGGACTGCGATGAAGCGGAGTGTCGCCCTGGCTTGGGTGCGTTGCGAGCCTTGTGGGCAAAACTGTCGGTGCCAGTTGCGGTGGACCCATGTGTTGCCCCAAGCGCATCGGAGACGCCGCAGCAATCAGCGTTGGTTGCTATGCCAATTTCAGGCCGCTTACATTGTGAGTGGAGAGCGTGAGCAATTGCGGAAACAATTCTTGGAAGATTACCCGGGTGCCGTGCTGAATGATAGGGTTCTTCCAAGTGTGCCATATCTGCAAGCAATCAAGCAGCAGTGCTCGCAGAAAGCGTGGGAATGGATCCCGTGGCGGAAAATCATCAGCGAAGAACACGCTTTACAGTTAAAAGACAAGCGCTCCATGGGAAAGTCATTGGAGCTGGTTGAAGTTTTAGCTCAAGCTTCAGGCCTGTTGGATCAGACTGCGGAATTTGAAGTGGGGCCTTCCCCCTTTAAGTTACAGAATCTGTTGATGGTTCGGGCAAACGCTTTTGCTTTTTGTGAGTCAGGCCATTTGAAACTTTGGAACAATTATGTCAATTCGTTCATTGAAGCGTATACCCGGCCTGTGCCTGAAGGCTTTAGACCACCTTCGGTGCACGAAGCGGAAGATGCAGACCGCTGTGTCTTACTTGAAGTTTTTCGTTTGGTCTACAAAGATTGGAGCATGGATCAAGCACTTCAGTCTGTGATTGGGGAAAGAGATTTGTTCTGCCAAAGTTTGATCTGTATGCCACGGGTTGGGAAGAAACAGCAGCCCATCTCTGCCAAGGGCAAAGCTGCGCCCAGACCCCGTCGGGACATTGACAGGCCACCGCTGAAACGCCGCAAGCAGATTTGCTTCGATCGCAAAAAAGGTAATTTGCTTCCGTGGTCTTTCTCGGGTCCCTTCGGGTCCTCAATTCCAATGGTCGGGTCCCACGCCCCGTTTGGGTTTTACAAAAATATTACCAAAGGGGGCGGGGTGTGGGGTGAAGCTACAACGGGAAGCACGATGTAACATTGTAGTCCAGATTCTTCTTCAAACGGGGCATCCGACAACTCAAGAAAATAGAAGAAAAATACGAAAGCTGCCAACCAACCCCATGTCAAAAACACTAACATCATAAAACTACTGGGGGGGGGGTCATGCGCTGGTCTGCGAAAATCCTGATGGTTTTCGCTGCCGCAAACGTCCTCTTGCTAAACGCAAATTTGATTCGCCATAGATTCAAAATTTTTAAATGGACGTCGCCACTCGGTGGCAACTGGGCGGAGTAGTTTCCTTGCGCAACCAACGTCTCCTTTCCCCCTACAAAAGTGCGCGGCGTAAGTATGGAGTAGAACATGCGCGGAGTAGGCGCTGTAGAAATCATTGGCCATTACAATGTAAAATTGGCGGAATAATTTTTCGCCAATTATAAATACATGTTGTTTATTGCGAACACAAACTACTCCGCCACAAGCCCCAAAGCCAGCAAAGGGCAACCCACTTGGCGTTAAGAGTCTAAGGGGGTAGAGGGGTTCTGCGGTCAGCCTGGCAAAACACAAAAGCGCAACTGTTATAAAGCGCAGCCAGTGAAGAAAAGACTTGCGCTGACACAAAACCAAAATATTAGTCGCCGCCGCCTCCTCCTCCTCCATGTGGCACAGCAGTCTCCATATAATCCTTTTCTTCTTCAGCTCCTCCTCCTCCGGCTTCACCTTCGCCAACCTCCTCAGCATCCTCATGTTCAGTCACAGCCTCAGCGCAAGCTCCCGCAAAAATAGAAGCATCAGCCACAGCAGCAGCAAACGTAGCACGCATCTGCGCAAACATCTATTCAACGCCAGCAGCGCCAGCTGACACAGCCACGGAAGCCAGCAAACACCAAGAGCCAAACTAACCATCAAAGAAGCTTGAAAACGAGCAGCTGCGGACAAGAATTGAAATTGATTCTGGCATTACTGGGGCTTCTGAATTTCCCAGACCAATGCATGTACCCCCTCTGTATACAACCAAAGATTGCCAGAAGCGGACACTCCAAAAGTCTTGGGCTCCGCAGGCGCAATTTCTAGTTCAGGAAACGCATCCGGGAAACTCTCACTCCACCAAGGGCTGCATCTGGGAACTTTCCAATCCATTTTGGGATTGCCAAACTTGGGAGGTGCAATTGAGCAACTTTTTAAACCTGGAAAATTACTTAATTGTCCTCCCGTTTTTTCACTCTACACGGGGACGCAAGGTTTCCAGAAGCATGCTGTAAACAAAAACTTGCGCTTGTACATTCCCAAACCTGGGAGGCGCAACTGAGCAATTTTTCAACCAAGGAAAGAACCAATCAATCTGTCAATTCTTATTGCTCTGGAAAATGGTTCAATTGCTCTCCCATCTTTTTCAATCTTCACGGGAAATTGCGGCGGACCAACAAGAAGTTCCAAAATAGGACGTAGCCTTTCCTTCCACTTGCGTTATCAGCCCCGCAACAAAAATGGAAGGCCAAATTCAGGAACCTGAAAACACAAGTTTTCCGAGGACATACGGCAATGCGCCGGCAGTAGCGCGCTGAAGTCGCCGGAGCTTACTTGGCATTTGATTCAGAAGGATGTGGACGCCGGGCATCTGGTCGAAATTCCTGGTGGGGAACAGGAAGCCCGGGCACGCTGGGGCTCTAGGGTTGCCGCAGGTAAATTCGGTGTTGTTATTAGAGAGGGGCGTAAACCACGGCTCATAGGAGACGGTGCGATCTCTGGGACGAAGGACGCTTCCAGAATCCCGGAGAAAGTTCATTTTCCCAGTTTAGAGTCCGTGCAAAGGTTCCTTTCCCAAAATCAGGATCAAGAGTGGACATCCTTTTCCTTCGATGTGCGGGGTGCCCACAAATTGGTGAGAGTTGCGGAAGGGCAGCAAGGCTATTCTTGTTTCATTTTTGATAACCGCTGGTTTCATTATACTTGTTGTTATTTTGGAGCGCGCTGGAGCGCCTATTGGTTTAGCCTTATGAAAATCTGGCAGCCGTACACTGTGGTCATCACAAATATTTTTCTCATTTTTTTTCATTTCCTTTCTCATTTTTTCTCATTCCCAATTTCATCTTCATTTTTTCTCGTTTTTTTCTCATTTGCTTTCTCATTTTTTCTCGTTTTTTTCTCATTTTTCTCATTTCTCCAGGGTTCTGGGTAGAGCTTGGGAGCTGTCCAAAAATTGCTTCAAAATAGCAAAAATGAGAAAAACCTCGAGTTTTTTTGTCATTTTTTTCATTTGTTTCTCATTTTTTCTCGTTTTTTTCTCATGTCTCCAGGGTTCATAACAAATGAGAAAAAATGAGAAAAAAACGAGAAACAAATGAGAAAAATGAGAAAAATGAGAAAGCAAATGAGAAAAAATGAGAACCCAAATGAGAAAAAATGAGAAAATAATAATTTCTAAGATTTACAGGCTATGGCTGCCAAAGAATCTCTTAAGTTTAGCCGCGTTGGATCATTCATTCTCCGCCACTTGCACTTGTGGATCTGGGTTGCTCATGGAGCCTTCCTTTATGTCGATGACGGTCTGTGCTTGCTCCCGTCCAAGGTCGCTCCCCTGGTATCTTGTACAAGCATTCTATACTTGTGCGCTTTGGGGATTCCACTCTCCTGGGAGAAGATTGCCTTTGGGATGGTTTTCATTTGGTTAGGGTGGAAATTTGACCTTCGCATTCTTGAAGCTCGCATGCCCCAACAAAAATCAGACAAGCTGCTGCCGCAGTTAGCTTTGTTGTGCGTGCCGCAATCTAAACTGGAACGCCGTCTGCTTGAGAAGGTGGTTGGGTTGTTGGTATGGTTCACTACTGGCTGCCCTTGGTTGAAGCCGTGGTTGGAACCGCTGTACCACATTCTACATAAACCCCGGGCCGTCCCACGTTTAGTAAACCTTTGCCAGTTTGCTGAAATTGTAGCAGCTTTGGATTCAAACATGGTTGTGCGCAGACCAGTGTCCAGTTGTGATGTATGCCTTTCCTGGCGTTTGCATTCTGTGGGCAACTCTGTGATTAAACCTCAGGCCTTGGATGCGTTGTGCGCGCCACGTGTGCGGAACCGTCAGGTGAGCCTTGTGTTCTTTGATTATTGCAGTCCTACAACAGCATCGTGTGATAGATCGGTGTGGAAAATCTCCCAACCATAAGGTTTGGGAAGAAGGATCCCTTTAGTGGGGAAAAGCTGGTTTGGCTTCTATCTGACAAGTGCTTGTCAGCTTGCAGCAGGATCCAGCCTTTGGTTCAGGTCTTTGACCTTAGATTGGCTGTGCTGAGCCTGCTATTTTTTGAAAGCCCGCCCGCCCGCCCCATGTGGGAAGTGGGTGTGGTTTGAGGTGTGAAACTTTTATGTTTGCGTGTTTAGCTGGCTTCCAAGCAGGCCTGAATTGTGCCTCCCATGCATTGCTGGTGTGCCCAGCATGCTGGGGGCAGCTCAAATCTGTGCCTCCACCCGCGCCTGCTGCTTCCCCCAAACTAAGTTGTTTTGGGCCAGCTCCTTCCCTCAATGAAAGGGATGGCAGCCCGCCTGTTCTACAATAGCATTGAAGCGCACATTGGAATTGCGCTTTCGATTTCCGATGTAAGACAGTGCCTTGGCGCAGCAGATGCTTTTGCAACCTCCACCGCAGCCGGTATTG
>VSDK01009055.1:310184-328513 GCA_009767595.1 Symbiodinium kawagutii | reverse complement strand
CCCCATGTGGGAAGTGGGTGTGGTTTGAGGTGTGAAACTTTTATGTTTGCGTGTTTAGCTGGCTTCCAAGCAGGCCTGAATTGTGCCTCCCATGCATTGCTGGTGTGCCCAGCATGCTGGGGGCAGCTCAAATCTGTGCCTCCACCCGCGCCTGCTGCTTCCCCCAAACTAAGTTGTTTTGGGCCAGCTCCTACCCTCAATGAAAGGGATGGCAGCCCGCCTGTTCTACAATAGCATTGAAGCGCACATTGGAATTGCGCTTTCGATTTCCGATGTAAGCCAGTGCCTTGGCGCAGCAGATGCTTTTGCAACCTCCACCGCCGCAGGAATTGGCGGTTGGTGGGCCAGCGCTGGTGAGAGCCCGAGCGCGGCTAATGTGCAGCGGTTTAAGTTCCAGTTGAGCAGGAAAGATCTTCCGGCTTGGTTTCGTAGCTCGGAATCCCTTTCACTACAATCTTGCATAGTAGCGCTAGAAGCCTTGGCGCAGCCAGTCCTACTCGTGTTGAGGCGCCGCAGGGCACCAGGTGAAACCAGCAGCTGAGTTCTCCGATTTGCTCAATTATGTGACAACCAAGCCGTCACTTTTGCCACGTTGAAAATGTTATCAACCAAGCAGCCGCTGAATTTCCTTCTGCAGGCACTAGGATTTTATAGTTGCCAAGAAAATCTCCCAACCATAAGGTTTGGGAAGAAGGATACCTTTAGTGGGGAAAAGCTGGTTTGGCTTCTATCTGACAAGTGCTTGTCAGCTTGCAGCAGGATCCAGCCTTTGGTTCAGGTCTTTGACCTTAGATTGGCTGTGCTGAGCCTGCTATTTTTTGAAAGCCCGCCCGCCCGCCCCCATGTGGGAAGTGGGTGTGGTTTGAGGTGTGAAACTTTTATGTTTGCGTGTTTAGCTGGCTTCCAAGCAGGCCTGAATTGTGCCTCCCATGCATTGCTGGTGTGCCCAGCATGCTGGGGGCAGCTCAAATCTGTGCCTCCACCTGCGCCTGCTGCTTCCCCCCAAACTAAGTTGTTTTGGGCCAGCTCCTTCCCCCAATGAAAGGGATTACCGTGTATCATTGACTTGCAGCCACGTGGCCGGCCAGCGCAATGTTTGGGCCGATTGCTTGAGCAGGGATGTCGTCCCAGCTGGGTTCAACATTGAATTCCAGCAAATTTTAGACATCCAAGACTTACTATGCAAACCTTGGTTCTCAGCCCGTTGGATGGAGAGCTTTGGTTCTGCTGATCCCTAATGATTGCTGCGCTTTTCATGGGGCTGCTGCCTGGCTGGTCAGTTGCTGTCTTGCCACTGGCCAGTCCAGGCTTGTGTGCAGCTGGTCATTGTGAAAATGGTTTTTGCTGCTTCTTGTGTTGCTAGGCTAGGGGTTGGCTTAGAAGGGTTGAGCGCCATGCTGCTTTAGAAGCATAAACATAACCCTTTCTTAGCCACCCATTGCCTTTTGCTTGCAGCTGTTAGCTTTTGTGCATGTGGGCTTATGCTTGCTTCAGCTGGAAGCTTGGTTGCTTGTACTGTGAGCTGCAGCAAGAAACATTGCAGCCAAAAAGAATACACAGCTTGTGTAAAGTTTGCCCCGCCCTCCCAACCCCGTGTCAGGCCCAGGGGCTGGGTTCCCTTTGCTAAGGGGCTGTGGCCTGGCTAGTCAGTTGCTGTCTTGCCACTGGCCAGTCCAGGCTTGTGCGCAGCTGATCATTGTAAAAAAAGTTTGTTGCTGCTTCTTGTGTTGCTTGGCTAGGGGTTGGCTTAGAAGGGTTGGGGCGTGCTCCCTCGGGCGGTTGCTGAAGCCCTGCGCTTGCTCTGGGGGTTTCAAGTGCGGAGCGGCGCGCGAATGTTGCTCCAATAGTAGACAGCAACCAATCTCCAGGCATCGAGACTGACAAGGGCCAGGTTTCGCCGGACTGCCCCAGGTCAGCCCGTGTCAGGTTGACCGCCGCAGCCCGTCGGCCAGGTCAGACAAAGATGCCCATGGGATAGTCAAGCCAAAGAAAGGCGCAAGCCTTTGGGGGCGTGGCCCCCCTCTGGCTTCCGGGCTTTTAGGGAGAAGGCGAGAGTTTGCAGATGGCTTCGGCCTATGCTCGCCTGGACGGTGGGCGCCCAGCAAAAGGAAGTGCGCGGCCGACGCCCCTTGCTTGGGCTTTGCAGAAGCATTAGGTGCTGAGCTGACGAAATTCTTGCAACAACACTTGGATGTCCGCAAGCTTGCAATGAAGATGGCAGTAGGTGGTGTGCGCGAGGTACCTTTTCCAGAAGCCTTGGTTAGGGATGGGCGAGAACTCTTTTTCACGGCATTGGAAATGGCCGGCTCCAAGCTCTATGTGAGAGAAATGCAAGCTGTTCAGCCGTTTTATTTAGCCGCCATCGAAGAATTCCTGCGCATATCCGGCGACCCGGATAGTAGAGCTTATTGCGCCGCGAGCAGTTCCTTCTCTAAAAGGGGTTCGCCTTGGACCCGGCGCCAAGCTGCCACGCGTCCCAGCAGTATTCGAAAAGAAGACCAAATGGAGGCAGTATAACGCTGAAGACAACAGGATGGAGCCCGAGCGAGATAATTATGTTTCAGCTCGAGAGAACGCCGCTGTGGTGCAAAGGCAGTTTGAAACAGAAGCTAGCATGGGTTGCATGGTAGAGATGCCGCTGGTGCAAGCAAAGCAAAAGTATGGCGATCGGCTGGCGCTTGCTTCTTTGGGTGCCATAGAAAAGAAGGATGGGTCGTTCCGCGTGATCCATGATGGGACTCATGGCGTTGGGCTCAACCCTGCCATTCTGGTGCGCGAACAGCTGCGCACGCCGACAGCAGGCGACTTCCAAACTGTGCTGGTTTGATTTGACAGGCGATGTGGCTAGAGCGCATCGGTTAGTCCTAGTCGCCGAAGAAGACTGGGGATTGCAAGCTTGTCAGACTGGTGTGAGAAAGGATCGCATTTGGGTCAACACCGTCGGGACGTTTGGAATCGCGAGCGCGGCGTGCCCCTGGAGCAGATTGATGTCGGGCATAGGGCGCGCAGCTTTTTACTTGTTGGGTCAACGTGAATTTGTTCATGTTGATCTATGTGGATGATCTGCTTTGGATAGCGCGGGGCAAGCCTGGGATTGAGAAAATCATATTGACCATTTACTTCATGACGCTGGTTGGCCTGCCCTTGGCTTGGAAGAAATTCAAGGGTGGAATTGAGCTGGGCTGGGTAGCGAAATGTGCTTGAAGGGTAGCAAGCTGGGTTTGTCCGCTGCGCGGTCAGCATGGTTGGTTAAGTGGCTCAATGATACAGCGGATCAGGGCAGCGTGCGTGTGGCAGACATGGCGGCGGTTCTTGGGCGGCTTTCCTTTGGCTTGACAGCGTTAGGGCATTTGAGGGCATTTTTGGGACCTGTGTACGCTTGGGCTGCGGCCATGACTGGTAAAGTCCAACAGCAATCATTTTGATCTTCAGAGTCCTAGCCAAGGCGCTAGCAGGCTGTGGACGTTTGGCATCGGTGCCGCCCGCCGCAGAAAATGGTAGGGGACACTTTCGGACGGACGCCCGCGCAGAAGGGGATGAGATATGGATCGGTGGTTGGGCCCTGGACAACGAGGACACGAAATGTTGCCGATGGTTCTCTGAAAGGTTGGATCTGTTGAAAGCTACAGACAGATAGCGTCGCTCGAATTGCTTGCCGCATTGGCTGCGATTGTAGTCTTTAAAGCATTACAAGCGCGAGGCAAAATCCATTGTTCAGCTGGAACAGACGGCAGAAGACTTTTGCTTGCGCCGCCGTCTGGGCCTGGCTTGGCAAATGGCGAAGAGGCGTCGCGGCGCCGGTGCACGGCTGTGACGGCAGGTTTTGACCCTCCTCTCCGTTGCCGCTTCGATCTGAAAACTTTCAATGAAGCGTTACTGCGTCAGATTCTGGCTGAAAAGTGTAGTGCGCATCGGAACACTGCTGGTGATTGGTTCACTGGTTTTTGGTTCAAGGCTCTTTGGTTTCGTTTGCTTTGTTAATTACCCATGCGTGCTCAAGAAGTGACAGCTATTTGTTGCACATGCTGTGCATGCTTTGGCAGTTGCAAGTTTCTGCAGCAGCCAGCTTAGCTGTTTCCTTGTGTTTGTCGCGCTCCGCCCTCCGCCATCCTACGGCGCGGGAGTTAGGTGTGCGCCCATGCTGGGTTGCATTGCGCGTTGTGGGGCATGTGTCTGCCTTCGCATTGGTTTGCCTCTGGTCATGTCTGGCCATTTGACATATGATATGTCTTGGTTTAAAATTCATTCCCTCACCGCAAGAAAAGTGAGCGACCGGTTGCTTGTGTCACCTAAAGGGTTAGGGTAGGCTGGGCGGTAGGTGCAACCTAGAGTAGAAGTCCCAGCAAGCATGTATGATGAAATCAAGAAAGCCCAGAATGGGAAGATTGAAAGAATGTTGCCCAAAGGACAGCCATTGAGAAGTAGAGGCCCTGGGGTTGAAGTGCCGTAGAAGCGTGCGCATGTTGTTACACAGGTCGCGATCGCCTTGGCGTGGGGAGATGTCCTCGCCTCGACCTTAGTCCATGAGCTGGCATCGGCTTTGGCTGGCATCAGCCCGTGGAGTATTGAGCATGGGCTGGCGTCAGCCAGGGGCTGGCGTCAGCTGTGGAGTTAAGGTGATCTTATGTTCCACGATTGAAAAGATGCGCCCGCGTGTGTCAGCGCTTTGTGGTAACAGGGCAGGGGTCAGGCTCATGGTTGTTGAGTGAATCCCGATTCCTCCATTCCAGGGTCCTGGACTTCCTTCACCTAGGCCTTCCTACTTCACCAGCGATTGCTAGTGGCAGCTTGAGTTGTTCGCCAAAGAATTCTTTTTGCGTGTTGCGCTGTAAGGATCCTGCGTGGTGATCACTTGTGAGCATCTAAGTAAGATTCGCGCTAGCTACCACTGTCCGGGTTTGTTGGTTGGTGGATGTTGCTTCAGTGTGTGGGTGCATGTGCTTGTGCGTGGTGAGCGCTTGTGAGCTTCGAAGCAGAATTTCCCCCCCCTGCCACTGTCTTGGTTTGTTGGTTGGTGGGTGATGCTTTGGTGTGCGAATGCATGGGCCCAAGTGGCTTCTTGACTTACTAAGCATTTGTTTTGCTTGGTTGCAAATCCCTCGTGTTTAAGGCCGGTCTTGCTTCGGAATCCTTGACCGGTTTTGTTTTTCCACCCACCTTCCCTGCAGTGTTAATTGTTAGAGGGAGACAGGGGAGATTTCTCGCCTCGACCTTAGTCCACGAGCTTGCTCAGTTTGTGGTGGATTGACCGGGGGCTGGCGTCAGCCTGGTATTGTCCAGGGGCTGGCGTCAGCCTGTGGAGTTAAGGTGATCTTATGTTCCACCTTTGCACAGATGCGCGCGCGTGAGTCAGCACTTTGTGGTAACAGGGCAGGCTCATGGTTGTTGAGCGAATCCCGATTCCTCCACTCAAGGGTCTAAGACTTCCTTCATCTAGGTCTTCCTACTTCTCCAGCGATTGCTAGTGGCAGCTTGAGTTGTTTGCTTGAAATCTTATTCTGTGTTGCCCTGTAAGGATCCTTTGGTTCGGGGCGCGGTGCCTTAACCCTACTTTTTCCTATTTGCTGGTTGTTTGGCGGGGTGGTTTTGGTTCTGGCAGTCTGTTCTTGGCTTTGTCAAAAGTGGCTGCCCTTGGGCCTGGCCAAGTATTGTTTGTTGTTGGTCGGTTTACTTTGTTGCCTATTCTTCTTTGGCGCTTGCTAACATTGAGGTCTTAATGTTCCAAATCAGACTTGTAGCAATTTGTTTAAAGTGTACGCTGCAATTTTTCCTGTTGAATTTTTTTTGGAATTGTTTGCTGTGTGCGTCGCTAAAAAATGTAGGGTTGAGAGCCATGGAAATTTTACGGTCCATGTTTGCGAAAGAGAACCATTTTCAATAGGTTCTACCATTTTTGTGTTTTTTCGGCGGTGCCGTTCTTGTTTTCGCGCCGGGGTTCGTGTTTGCAAGGGTGTGTTGTTATTGTCAAATCGATTACGGTGAAGTCTAGCCGGAAAACGGCCGCAGCTTGGATTTGATGTTTTTTTGCCGGTTGCCACTGCTGCTGTTGGTGTCTTTTGGCAGCGCGTTGGAGCCGTTTGCCATTCTTTCCGCCCAGCAGGACATAGACATGACTGTGGGTTTCCAGCGCCTGGTTGAAGCTTGTGTGAAGGTCTGGCAGGCTGGATTGTGCGGCTTTCGCATTTCAGCCATGCCAAGTAGTTCGGTTGGTGCTTGCCAACCTTTGGAGGCCCATGGAAATTGGTGTCAGTTTTGATGGTGCCGCAAGAAGAATTGCGCGGCTTGTCTGGAGCCTTTTTGCGCGTCCGCATTTGCAGTCCCAGAAGCGAGTTCTGACCAAGCCGCCCAAGACATTGAAAAGGCGTGGCCAGTGTTTTTCGCTGTAGCCGCTTGCAACAATGAAAAAGTAGGCCAGGGGTGTGCAATTAAAGCTCAGAGAAGCGTAAGCATATTTCGGTGCTTGGCTGCGTGAAAGTGTGGTATGATGTTGCGCGCCAACCAGGGAAACAAAGCTAGCAGAAAGATTAGAGCAAGGGTTACCAAGCTAGCAGGAAGATTGGAGATGGGAGCTGAAATAGACTTGGCCAAGGCCAAGGACAGAAGGATGTATGCGTTGTATGCGTATCCTATTTGGGAACCTTTTGCAAGCTTGTCCTCATTGCAAAGAATATGGGCGAACCAATCTCGTTTTCTAGGCAGGTTTGGGCGTTCGCGCGCGGCCACGAACTGCAGCTTCATTTGTAAGGTTTGTTTCAAAGAACAGGGCTAGCAAATGCAGTTCGTTTTTGCGCGCGGCCGCTAAAGGCCCAAACCTTGTGCCTTGTATTCTATTTGGGTGGATCCGATTACGAGAGCAGGGTGGCGGGGCAGAAGACAAGCAAAAATTGCAGTCTTCAAAGCCAGAAGCCAGGCGTTCAGGGCGCAGATCCTGGGCCCAAGAAAAAAAGATTTTTTTTGGGCTAATTTTTTTCAAAGTGGCAGGGGCTTGGCAAGAGACGCAGGCCAATAGGATTTGGTTTTATTGCTGGGCACGGACATTTGCGCGTAGAATTGGACGCCCGATTTCTTTCGCCGGCATGCCCATCATTTGGTTTTTCCCCGGAATTGTTTGGGCGATGTTTTGAAATTATTTTGCTGGGTTTGGTTTACGGTTTTGACATCAGGGGACACGGTTGAATTTGACAATGGGTTCCCGCCTTTGCTACGATGCTTTGTTGTTTTGATTGGGAGCAGGTGCCTACGAATTGTTTTTTGCCGCTTCGAGTATGCCCTTCCGTCTTCGTTCCCGCCATCTAGCCCAACACATGTGCGTTTGTTTCAGACAAATGTTTTTAGGAGAAGCCCCTGCTAAAAATGGATAAATGGTCTTGATTAGGACCCTGCGCAAAAAAACGAGGCTGGTAAAACTATCGTCAGGCTTGCTTAGAGCTGTTTTGAGCAGCCAGAGTTTGAATCACACTGAACTCAGACCCAATGACCGCAAGCCTGGAAGTGCCAAGTCCACAGTCATCAGTTTTCGCGTTTTGCGATGAAGGAAAAGAAAGGCTTGTTGCCAGCGCGGGATTTTAGGCAAAATTTTAACGTTGCTTGAAGATATTTTTTGATCCTTTGCTTGCGCGCTGCATATTTGGATTTTGAAAGAAATGTAGGAATCACTTTTGCGCTAGTTGGTTATCGCCGTGACAAGTAGCTTCCTGAGTACATGAAAGTGATAGACCCTTGCGCAATCTGCGTGTATTTGTAGTATGAACATTCTATACATACAGTTGTTATCTTGTCTTATCAGTTGCTTAATCAGGCTGGGGCGGTCGCTTTTTTGATGTATGAGCGACCCTCCACTGAGGGCATCAGTACTATTTAAGAAGTATTTTCTCGGCGCTGAATTGAATTCATGGGTCTGGCGTTGTCCATTCAAATGGGTTCCGTGCTACTGAAATCATCGGGTTGGCGACATTATGTTGACCATTACATGGCGTTGACGTTGTAAAATAATTCAGAGATTTGGGTCTTGTCTCCATCCTGCTGGTAGAATTTTTCAAGAAATTTTGCAGCGATTTGCAGCGCTTGTTACATTCATCATTACCGTCAATTAATCCTGGCAAATCTTCTTGGAAGCGCAATGATCGCGTGAAAGCCAACGCTTGTAGAATTGCGAAGATGTCAACATTTAAAGGGTGGGTATCTGTGCAGCTTCTATGTGTTGCGTGGAAGTCATTGACTCCTGCGCACCACTTGTAAATTTGAACTTTCTCAAAGTTGTTTGGTACTGGGCGCCTGTATATGATATTATTTGCAATGATATAAGGTTGTGTATCAAATGTTTTTGTACCAATTGGTGAGTAGTAATATTGTTAGCCGCTTCATAGCGCAATATGCGTTGAATTGATGGGCCTGGTAAAGTATTTGCGTTTGTTTTGTGGAAAGAAGAAAATGTATGTACATGGGCTCCATTGGACTGGCTGTGTGAACAATGGCTTCAGGAATGATTTGAGGAAGCTAGGGTGGCAACATTACTATGAACTCGCCGATATTTCTTTTGTATTGCAATGTGAACCTTTTTGTCATAGTGCTTTGCATGCAATTGAGTAGATAAGTACTATGGGGCCTAAATGCATATTAACTGATTTAGAATCCATTGGCCCTTAATAAAAAAAAGAGCGCCCCTAGTAAATTGCTTCTTTGTAGCAGCCATTGCCAAAATTGTTTTTTTGGCGGGTGGCCCCAGGATTCTTGCGTGCTATGTGACATGTCCAAGTTCTTTCACTAGCATATTTGCAGTGTAACGTGCGTGTTCATACTTGGATCAAGCCGTGTTTGAAGTAGGGAGGAGGGCAAGGAAGGCAAAACAAAGGAAGGCGCGGCCACAGATGAAAGCTATGGCCCAGAGATGCTAGGCTGATTGGCTTGTGATTGATGTGTTATAAGAAGCATGAACCGACATGGTTAAGATCAGTTAGGTTTAATCAGGATTAATCTTGAGGGTCCAAAACATCGAGAAAACAAAAAACGAACAAATAGAAACCTAAAAACCAATGTTTTGGGGACTGCTCCCCGAAACATTGTTTGGTTTTTGAATTTTTCTTGGATTTTAGGCGGCGTTGGGTGCGCATCGAACACTTGATTGCAAGCAAACGGTTCAAAATCAAATTTCTGTATGATTTGTCAAGTTTTTGCTAGGGCTTGCGCTGCGAAAACAACACTCTCTAACCTTGTACTCTTTGGCCCGGCCATTTCGTACAGATCCACATGAGATCCCGCCCTGACCCCCTTGACGGTTAGCGCGATTGACCCAAATCACTTTGTAGTGGAAGCGGGTCATTCTACAATAGCTGAGAACTAAAGGATCTGGCATCGAAACGGTATGCAAGGATTTTTTTGCTAAGATGAAGAAACGAAAAGAAATGGAATGATTTACAATATTCGCAAAAAAAAAGCAATCAAATTTGAGAAGAATATCTATACCGCGTCTTTGGCGTAACTTTCATTAAAGGTCTGACAAATGTACATGTATATATATGTATGTATATATGTATGTATGTATGTATGTATGTATGTATGTATGTATGTATGTATTTCATTAAAGGTCTGACAAAATGGTGCCCCGAACCAGGATCAGTTTTGGAAAGTGAAAGTTTTGAAACATGATAACTATATCAAAAATGTCTTGCGCGCCCCTGATGAATTTGAAAGCCATACGTGCGCCGCGTGTCTCCAAGACCATTCTACAAAGATAAGTTTTTTGTTTTTATCTAACAATGTCAGGCTGTCCTGCGCAATCCAACAGTGTGTAACGACCTTCACTATCTAGCTCCGAGCGTGCTTCTTCATCCTGGACATATTTCCCGCCTACTTTCCCCGCCGCCTGCGTAATGCATTAATAGATGCAAATAAATCAAAAAGATACCGAGTCGCTGCTCTTCTAGAAGATCGCGATGCTGATATTTCCATTGTCAAATGCACGGCCGGAGAATTTGAACCACGCCGCTTGAACTGGATCGTTCGCTGAAAAATTCCCAACAGCGGAGAAGTTGGGTTTCAATCTCTAGGGTTGGGGCTGGTGTCTCGTGTTCAGTCCAACCTACAAACCGAAATGGAACCCTGGAGCCTTGGAACCTGGAACCCTGCAACCCCGGAACCCTGAAACCTAGAACCCTGGAACCGTGAAACCCGGGAATCGTAAAACCTGGAACCCTGAAACCCTGCAACGGGAACCTTGAAGTTTGAACTTCGAAGTGTTCCCCCTGCCTTTTTCCCAACAGGAGGATGCTTTCCGGTCTCAATCTCTAGAAGCAGGGGTGGTGTCGCCGCGTGCAGGTCAAAAATCGGCAGAGACGGGTTGGGAAATGCCAAAGTTGCGATACCATTCCCACCCTCTGTATCACGATCTGCGGAGTAACCATTGCTTGGGTTGAGGAATGCCCATGTGCTCATGAAGGACTTGGAACACTGCTTGCCATGGACTGGCTGCAGTGGCAAGCACGGAGCCCTGCCAGCAGAGTTCCTTGGTGTGGTTAAGCTGTACTGGGCTCCCAAAATTCCAGAGCAAGGTTCCAAGTAAGATTCCCAAGTGAGGAAAGGGTTCCAGGAAGCCTGGAACCTCGGTTCCCAAAGTTCCGGAGCAAGATTCCAAACAAGGTTCCCAAGTGAGGAACGGGTTTCGAGCATCTTGGAAATCTGGGCCCCAAAGTTCCGGAGCAAGGTGCCAAGCAAGGTTCCCACAAGAGGAACGGGGTTCCTCGGCATGGTTCACAACTTTAGTTCCGGAGTCAAGTACAAGTAAGGCTTCCAAACAAGGGTTTTAACAAAGGTTTCCATGCAAGTGCCGAAGGTTCGCAAGACAGGTTCTTAAGTGATGTTTGCAAGACATCCCAAGTGAGGTTTGCAAGACAGGTTTCCAAGCGAGATTCCCAAACATGCTTCGCGTCCTAAGTCAGGTGCGCAAAAAAAGTTTCCAAGCCAGGTTGCGTGGTGATCACTTGTGAGCATCTAAGTAGGATTCGCACTAGCTACCGCTGTCCGGGTCTGTTGGTTGGTGGGTGCTGTTCCGGTGTGCGGATGCATGTACAATGCACTTATGCGTAGTGATCACTTGTGAGCTTGAATGTAGGATTTGCGCTGGCTTCCATTGTCGGGGTTTGTTGGATGGTGGGTGTCGCATTGGTGTGCAAATGCATGGGCTCAAGTGGCTTCCTGACTTACTAAGCGGTTGTTTGCTTGGTGGCAAGTCCCTCGTGTTTAGGGCTGGTCTAGCTCTTGATCCTTGAGGGGTTTTGTTTTCTTCTTTCCTTGTTGCTATGGAGGCGATGAAATCCTCCGAGCTTTGGGCTTTATTACCAAAGCGTGTGCGGCTGGGCTTGGGCGACGATTTGGGGGCTCTGCCTCCATGTGAAGTGCTTGCAGATTTGTTCGCGGATGAGTCCGATCTGCGTTCGTGCTTATGGCAGTTGGGGGTTGCCGAGCCTGTTCCAAATGATTTTGTCGAAGCCTTGCTGGAGCTGCAGCAGCGCGCGGTCAATCCTTCCGCCCGTCGCCAGAAGAGACGTGCGTTGATGTTTCCGGAGCAGCAAGTTTTGGCATTGCAGTCCAAACGTGCCCGGGTTGCCCAACCTCCGGCTGTGGCAGATCGAGCTTGGCTTTTAAAATCGTCGGGGGCCATCCGGCGGGGGTTCGCGAAGTGCCGGCCTGGAAATCCACAGGGGTTGTTGCAACGGGCAGAGCAAGAACAACAAGAATTGTCCCGCTGGCGAGGTCTGTTGGGCGAATTTCTGCGTGAGCTTGACATGCCAGTGGTTCAGCAAGCAAATTTGTCTGCCAATCCGGAAACCGCCTTGTCGTCTGCTCTGGGTTCTGCGCGAAGTGCCACTTTGCGGAAGCATTTGAGGGAAGCCCGCAGCATTCAATCCTATAGCAAAGTCACTTCGGACTGCCCATGGCCTAAGCATGTTGGGATCATCCTCAGCTATTTAGAGGAGCGGCGATGTGAACCATGTGGAGCTTCAGTGCCAGGTGCCATTTTGCAGTCGTTGGCTTTCATTGAACGAATAGGGGGTCTAGCCTCCAGTGCACGTTTGCCGGAGTTGCCCGTGGTGCGCAATACAGTAAACCAACTCACCATGGATCTTCAGACCGGCGCGCCTCCCAAGAAACAGGCGCCCATCCTTCCGCTTGTGATGGTGGCTGCGTTAGAAGTGGCCGTTTGCACTGATGCCTGGCCGTTGTTCATGCGTGGTTTTGCTTTTTACAAGCTTCTGAAGCTTTGGGCAGCTGCCCGGCACTCTGACTTCGAAAGCTTGAATCCCAATAGCCTAGCCATGAGTGCCGGGGGCCCTGAGGGCAGGCTCGACAGGACGAAGACCAGTGGCCCTGGCAAGCGGGTACGCTTTTTGCCTATCTTTGTCGCCAAGGACGCTTTTATTTTGCGCCCGGATTGGTTGTCGGTGGGCTTGAAGATCTGGGCTGCAGAAGAAATGAAATTTGACAGGGATTTCTTTTTGCCCCTGCCCACGTTTGATTTCACAGGTTGCCGGCATGGCATGGCGTCTTATAGCGATGTCGTGTCGCTATCTAAGCAGCTTTGGCGCAACTTGCGCTTGCCCATGCTATCCAGAGGCCAGTGGACGTTTTCGGAAGCTTTCTTGTTCGATTCTCCGGATGCTGTGGCGTTCTGGACAAGCCATGCGTGTCCCTTCTGGCTGGTGTCCATCTTAGCCGCAGCAGGGGTGCCCTGGGAACAAAGAGACTTCCTGGGGCGATGGCGGGCGTCAAGCTCCTCGGACGAGTACCTGCGATCAGCAAGGTTCATCGTCCGAAGCTTGCAGTTGCAAGCGTTGAAGGCCTTGAGCGGAGACACCATGCTGAGAGATTTGGGGGTGGAAGATCTCATAGTACATTTGCGCGAACATTGCAATTTCTGCGCCGCAGAATTAGAGGAGTTGCGGGCAAGCTGGGAGCGCTGTGTGCGACAATTCCCTTTTGCCGCCAGCCAGCAGAATGAGATTGCGGAGGCGGAACCATTGCAGGTCGCTGAGCCGCCTGAGGAGTCTGAGAGCACGGACCCCTTTTTCGTAGCGATTGTGGGGCACCGTCGCTTGAGGCGTCTACACCGTTCGGGAGGTTGCCCGGCATCACCGCGAGAATTGCGGGAAGTTGAGTTCCTGCCATCTTTGGAGGGTGCCGTTTACGATTTTGCTTGTAAACATTGCTGGCGCCGCGGCTCACAGCCTTTGGATTCGAGCGAGAGCAGTTCTGACTCCAATTCCAGCAGTGGCAGCTTGACCGATTCAGAATGAAGGCCGCAGCAGGCCTGTCCAGCGCCCCCCCCCTTCCCCCCCTCAGGTCAGCTGGCGCGGATATCGCGTGGGCTAGTGCGCAACTGTGTGTTCTAGGTGGCGCAGGCCTCCTAGAAAGAACGCAAGGATGCTTGTTGTTTAGGGGCTATTATAAAATTGTGTGTTCTAGGTTGCGCAGGCCTCCTAGAAGGAACGCCAGGATGCTCAGAGCATTTGGGCTAGTATAGCATTGTGTGTTCTAGGTGGCGCAGGCCTCCTAGAAGGAAAGCAAGAATGTTTATTGTTTGCCGGGGTGTGGCTCCAGCGATTAGCAGTGTGCATTTGCTTCGACGATTCCTTTTATTTCAGGTGTGGTAGGGTGTTGGGGGGCCGGTTGGCCTACCAACGTTTGTTGTAATTGAATGAAGGTGGGGTTGTGCGCAGTGTAGAGCAGCGAAACGCAGCACACTGAATGTCTCTAGTTCATGAACACCTTGCCTGTACAGGTCTGAAGCCGCCTAGTTGTAGAGTGGGTAGGGTGGCAAAGCTTGCCTTTGCTCAGGCGGTTTCAGATTGTTTTTGTGAGTTTGTTTGCTTCTTTTTGCGTGCTTGGTTTGTCCATGGACTGGCAAACTCTGGCAGCTGCTTCCGGCCTGGATTGCAGCCCATTGGTGGACAGTTTGGCCGGCTGGTCCCCGGCCCAGTTAGCAACATTGGCAGATCTTTCCAAGGAAGAACGCTCGGGCGTGCTGGGCTTGGAGTCCAGCGCCTCTGAGCAATTCGAGTCGGTGTTGCAAGTTTGTGTGGCTTGGGCTCGAAGCGATTGGGCGGCAGCCGGCCACCCTTTGACGCCTGCTTGCTGGGCCGGGTTGAGTATCAAAAGGCGTCGCGTTGGGCAGATGTCAGCGGCTTGTAATATTGCTGCCGCGACTCCTCATCACAAGCAGTCGTCTGTGGTCAAGGCTTCTTTGTGTTCCGGGCGGCGTCAATGGCCTATGGCGAAGAAGTTCAGGCGCAGTTGGATCGTTTGCGATTCTCCCGGGTTACAGGATCTTCAGCAGTGGGGGGTGAATCTGAAACAGATGGTGAAATCAGCTCAGGTAGCGATTCAGGCAGCGACGCTTCAGAGCATGCCGCTCCTCACTTGGGCAATTTCTACGTGAGCTCGGGGCGTCGTACATTGCATAAAGGTGGGGATTGCCATCGCGTCCCGGGTATCCACTATCGTCGTTTCCAATGCTACGGGGACCAGCATCCATGTGCGGATCATTACCTGCGGCTGTGCGCCGATTGTTTTCCCCGAGGCAACACAAGGATTGAAGCCAGCAGCGAAAGTTGCAGCGGCGATTCAGACTCGGAGTGAGGCCGGCAGCAGGGCCGTGTTGCGTCGGCGGGGGTGCTCACGCAGCGGGGCGGTGGCTGCGTGTGCGTTCTTGGTGGGCTAGTTGCGCCAAGCATCTAGCTTTGGTTGGGGGAGTCCCTATCTATTGTGCAACAGGTTCGGAGGTTGCACTGTGTTGGGTAGCCTGGTTGATTGGCTCAACCACGGCTGGTGGTTTCAAGCATGCAATATTTGGAGATTGCATGTAGCTTGGGATAGCCTGGTCGGACAATCGACTTGTGCTCGCGGCTGTGTTATTTGCTTGTGTTTGTGGATTGCTTTGTTTCTGATTTCTTGTGTTGTTTTGATGGCCGAAGCAGAAGCAGAGCGACAACAGCAGAGTTTGAAGGCGCTAGATCCTGATTTTGCAGGTCTTCGTATGGGAATGTGCGCGGGTTCGCATGGACATGCGCTACAAGGCGGAGGCGGAGGCTGCGGTCAGTGGTTTGCCAAAGACAGTTGCGCGCGCGGAGTTGGCGCAGCTGCGAACTATTTTTGAAGTCACTTTCCATGAAATTCCCGACAAATGCGCACCTTCTGCGGCAACTTTGGAGCAGCACTTCGATATGATTGATCATGGCGAGTGGCAAGCCTTGTCGCTGAAGGATTATGTGTCAAGGGAGGATTCCACGGCCCAAGAGCTTGTGGGCGCCACTGTTGATCGTGCCACTGGTGCAGTCAAGGTCAAGAAAGGGCTGGCGCAAGTTCCATTGCCTCGTGGCCCGGAGGAGTTGCGTTCCCGGCTACGCTTGGTCGCCCATTGCTTCATCATGTGTGCGTTGCGTTACCCGCATCTGGCAATTCTCAAGGGCATCACACCTGCGCATTTCTTTGATTATGCTGATTTTCTTTTGGGTGAGCAAGTGTGGGGGTTGCATGCCCGAGATGCCAGAGGTAGTGCTGTTGCATCGCCCTCTTTTGACTTGGTCTTGGCGTTTGATTTTCAGCTGCGAAAATTTGTTATGAAACAGTTGAACTCTGGGACTACTCTGGTCAATGCTTTGTTGCAAGCAGTGAAAGATGTGAACCTCCGTGAGCGCTATTTTACAACTCCTTGCATGATGTTGGTGCACGAAAACCATTTCCCTAGCGATGTGCCAATTCCTGCAGTGCGGCGCTCAAGAAGCCCCAGGCGCCAAGGACATGGAAACGAAGGCGGGGGTCGCCGCAAAGGTTCTGGCAAGGGCAAAAGATTCGGCGGGCAGAAGCTGGAGACTGAGCTCCACAGCGTCACGGAGGATGGAGTCCAAATTTGTTACAAATACAACAACCCACACGAGAGATGCCGTGGTCCTTGCCAGCGTGCGCATGTTTGCCGCATTTGCTTAGAGAAGCATCCCATGCACGCGTGCGCCAAGGTCACCAAGTTAGACCGTGCGCCGGCGACATCGCGTGAATGACTAGGCGTCTCGGGCGCCTCCGTTGGTTGGGGCAGTCAGGGCGCCAAGTCGCCTATTGAGAAGATGCGTAGTGCAAAGGATGTGAATGCCATCGGGAATGCCATGGAGCCGGCACCGGGTTCTTCTTCCTCAGAGCAGATCAGTCTTGCGACGGGTACTGCTAATTCCGGGACCGGCGACGTGGAAAGTTGGCAGGGGCAGCCCTTGAGCCAGGAATCCACTTGGCCGGCGCCGGGTTGTTCTTCTTCAGAGCAGATCGGTCTTGCGACCGGTGCTGCTAGCTCCGGGACCCGCTGCGTGGAAACATGGCAGAGCCAGGCGGTTGTCGCCGGCTGCGAAGCTGGCACGTTAGGGCCGGATGTTGCTTCTACAGTTTTGGGTGAGGTTTTGGAAAGTGAGCAGCTTGAAGAGGCGGGGCCTGCTGCCGCGGAATGTGAGAAAATCCGTGGGCACAGAGGGCGTGGAGCTCCGTTGCAAGCAGTTTACAAAGGACGTGCGCGGTCCATCCATGATGGCGGCGGTTTGTGTTCGCCGGGAAGAGGGGCTATCCAAGACCGGTGCTATCCTGGTTCTGCGTCGTTCAGCAAAATGAGATTGCAGATTAGGTTGGCGTTCTTGAAATGGGTTCAGGGCAGTGATGCTCAGAAGACATTTTGGCAAATGGCAGTTGGTAAATGTTCGTCTTCGCCATTTTCGCCTGACTTTCTGCAAAAGACGCGGCGAGGGGTTTCGCTCCGGAACGGCAACCGGGGGATCGCAAAAGAGAGATCAACTTTCGCCGTTTGCACTCGCTGTTATCGGTGGCTGAGGACCCAGATGCGGCTTTTCTGGAGGATGTGGCAGCTCGCGGGGTCAAGTTGGGCGTTGATACGATTCTGCCGCGTACACCTGCTTTGGAATTGGTGGCAGTGTTGGTTGCAGTACTGGCGTTTGGGCCAGCGTTTGGGTCAGTAGTGGATATTCGGGTGGAGCGCGCTGCAGCTAAAAGTCATTCCCAAATTGATGGAAGCGGCGGCGACGCTGGAGGCTGAAGTGGAGCGGGCTGAGGGAACTCGTCGGCAGCGATCGCTCCATGAGGCGAAGAAACCGCGGGGTGGTCTACGCCAGCAGGCGCCCTGGTGAAGCGTAGAACTTGCAAACAAGGGTTGGAAGTTTGCAAGATTTGGGAGCCGCCTAGTGCGCATAGCGCTTGGCTGGGCTTAACTGTTCATGGACTCCTGTGGGTAGGGCAGGTGGCGGTCCATGAAATTTCAGAGAGGTTAGGAAGCTTGCAAGCAGGGTGGAAGCTTGCAAGCAACTGTTGGAGACATTCCAGGAATTTGGAGCCTGGTTTGTGTGTTGCAGGGTGGAAAGCATGGAATTCCTGCGGTTGGGAGAGTTGGTTCCATGCTCTAGTGCTTAGGCATTCTGCCAGGGTAGGCTGCTAGTTTCAGGACAGATCTAGTTGGAAATTAGATTTGTCTGGCTGAGCTGTTGTACAGTTGAACATTGGTCCGGCGCATCCCCGTACAAAAGCAGCTGCTGGACGTGTGCTCCTGGTGGCTAGAACCATGTTTAGATGTTTGATGTTGGGAGGTTGTGTAGCTAGGTGTGGTAGAACTTGAGACTTCTTGTTTTCCGCGGTTGCGCTTGTTTCTTGTTTTGTCAGGTACTCATCATGGAGAAGTCCGACCTGGATCTCTTGGCCCAGGCAGAGTCGGAGTTCAAATTCCTTTTGGATGATGCCGGGGTTCCGGCCCCAGTGCAGCTCTTTGTGCTGAAGCGCGGCTATGATTCTGTGCGGGTCTTTGCCGGGCTGGACGACAGCAAGGAAGCTGTCCGGAAAGCCTTGAAGGATGAGTTGCCTTTGGACTACGCAGCCAGCCCGGAGAACCGGAAAAACATGGCGTTGCTGCTCCATGTCTGGGACGCCTGCCGCCTGCAACTCTCCGTGCAAGAAAAGCAAAAATCAGAGGCCAGGCTCGGTGTCGGCTCGCGGCTTCTGCCAACCGCAGAGCATGCCTCCATGCGGGCGGCTGTAGAAAGTTCTCACGGAAAGCTGTGCGACCGTGAGGTTCCTTCCAAGTCCCTACTTGCGCAGAAGCTGGAGCAAGTAGAGGACAATTGCCCCGAGGCCGAAGACATGCGGGAGGTGACTTCTGCGGAGGATTCCGTGAAGGAGGCCTATGCGTCCTTGATTGCGGACCCAGTGTCTAACACAGTCCGCTTCAAGCCCGGCAAGACCATGACCACGCCGCCGGCGTCGGCCGAGGACTTGCGGTTGCGGCACCGACGGCTGGG
>VSDK01009055.1:241626-306890 GCA_009767595.1 Symbiodinium kawagutii | reverse complement strand
GTCAAGGGTCTAAGACTTCTTTCATCTTGGCCTTCCTAGTTCACCAGCGATTGCAATTGGTTGCTTGTGTTCTTGGCTTGTCTTCTTATTCTGTGTTGCGCTGAAAGAATCCTGCGTGGTGATCACTTGTGAGCATCTGAGGAGGATTCGCGCTAGCTACCACTGTCCGGGTCTGTTGGTTGGTGGGTGCTGTTCCGGTGTGCGGATGCATGTACAATGCACTTATGCGTAGTGATCACTTGTGAGCTTTAAAGTAGGATTTGCGCTGGCTTCCATTGTCCGGGTTTGTTGGATGGTGGGTGTCGCATTGGTGTGCAAATGCGTGGGTTCAAGTGGCTTCCTGACTTACTAAGCGGTTGTTTGCTTGGTGGCAAGTCCCTCGTGTTTAGGGCTGGTCTAGCTCTTGATCCTTGAGGGGTTTTGTTTTCTCCACCCGCCCTCCCTGCAATGTTAATTGTTAAAAGAGGTTAGGGGAGATATCCTCGCCTCGACCTTAGTCCATGAGCTGGCGTCAGCTTGTGGTGGATTGACCGGGGGCTGGCATCAGCCTGCGGGGTATTGTCCAGGGGCTGGCAGCAAGCCTGTGGGGTATTGACCAGGGGCTGGCAGCAAGCCTGTGGGGTATTGTCCAGGGGCTGGTAGCAAGCCTGTGGAGTTAAGGTGATCTTATGTTCCACCATTGAAAAGATGCGTGCGCGTGAGTCAGCACTTTGTGGTAACAGGGCAGGGGTCTGGCTCATGGTTGTGGTTGAGTGAATCCCGTTTCCTCCAGTCAAGGGTCTAAGACTTCTTTCATCTTGGCCTTCCTAGTTCGCCAGCGATTGCAATTGGTTGCTTGTGTTTGTGGCTTGTCTTCTTATTCTGTGTTGCGCTGAAAGAATCCTTCCATGCAAAGGTGGCAAGCAAGATTCCCAAAACAGGTTTCCAAGTGCGGTTCCTAAGCTAAGGTTTACAACTAAGGCTTCCATTTGCGGTTTTCAAGCAAGACTTCCAAGCAAGGATAGTAAGAAAGGTTCTCAAGCAAGGTTTCGAAGGTTGCCAAGAAAGGTTCCCAAGGTTCTCGTCCCAAGTGACGTTTGCAAAAGAGGTTTCCAAGACAGGTTTTCATGTAAGGGTCGCAAGCAAGACTCCTAAGAGAGGTTCCTCAGCATGGCTTCAAATGTTTTTGCTTATGGTCTGTTTTGGTCATAGAAATTATCAGCAAGGTTCCAAGCAAGGATCCCCAGTGAGGAAACCTTGGAACCTCTGCTCCCAAAGTTCTGGAGCAAGGTTCTCAAGCGAGATTGTCAAGACAGGTTCCCAAATGAGGTTCCTAAGCGCGGTTTGCAAATAAGGTCCCCAAATGTTTTCCAGGAAGGCGGGTTTGAATGTTGCCAAGATTAGACTACAAATGTCAACATGAAACAGGACAAATACACAGACATAAAAACAATTACGCAACAATTTCTGATTCGCCCCAGGATATGTTAAGCTGGGTTAATGAAAACCCAATGCCAGAATATGTTTAAACAGTAACTTGCATCAAGTCCCATCATCCCAATTCAAAACGTTGTGTGTTGATTGATTTGCAGGTGCTTTGGCGGCGGGCATTTCCAGGCAAGGAAGTGGGGAAAATAGATAAATTCAAGGCAATCTGTTCCAGTTTTTTTTCATGGCCATCCTAGCAAATACCAGCCTGTCGGAAAAATAAACCGGTTGGAACAGACGCCAACGGTAGGAAAAAAATCAAGTTCAGGGCCGGTGCTGTTTCTTTTGGGTTACTTGGGAATGATTTGCTGGAAATCATCTTGCTGATGGTTTGGTGTCAATCGTAGGGCGGTATTTTATAGAGGGTTTGTTGGATCGGCGGGGCGGCTGTCGAAGTGTGTATGCGCGTTGGCAAGGGTCGTTTATTATACAATTGCGCGCGTCGTTTTATGGTGGTTGTCATGTCCCCGCTGTTTTTGGACTTTGGTATCAATTTTCAAGGGTCATGTCGTAGAGAACCCTTGAATTTTCATAGCCTCCAAGGAAAATCAGTCGCAGCTGGTTCGGTATCCTTGTATTTTTTTGCGTTTTATACCGCTCCTTATAGATTTTTTCTCCGCCGATCTACGATTTGACTAGACTGGGAGCTGCGGGCCGCGAGAGAATATAAAACAATGTTTTGCGTGAAATGTTTTGATTGCTTTTGTTTCGCCCTTGTGTCATGATTGATAGGTCGTTCAAGGGCCGCCCGTCCAAAAGCAAAAGACGCTTTCCAAGCTTGATCGTGTTTTTCTGGGCGAACCAACAAAAGCGGTTGTCGCGCCCGTATTATTGGTCATGGGTGCTCTGACTTTGTTTCGTGCTTTGTTGTTTTGCCAAGTGCTCGCCAACTGTTTCGCGCTCCGTGGTTTGTAGGGCTTTTGCCTGCTTCCCGTTGGCGTTGCTTGATTGCGCAAAATTGTCAGGCCCCAGAGTTGGCAGTGACGTGCTGGAAGATGTCGGTGCTGTTCTCAACATGTCTTATTTGCAACAAGCGCCGGAGACTCCAGGTGGGTTAGTTTTGAGCGCGACGCGTCCCCAGCTGATGCTGCGTGACATGTTTCTGGCTCAGAAACTTTTCGTGAAGTGTTGCAAGGGCTGCAAACGGTTTGCTTACACGCAGTGAGATAGTCTGACTTCTCGATTTTGTTCATGCAAGGTGCCCGGACCAATTCTAAAAAGTGAAAGTGGCATGCCCGCGGGCGCCGCAAAATTGGTGTGTGAACACGACGCGGACGTAAAGTGCCCCAAGGAGAATCCATCCTGCCGCACAAGCCGCGCGGCCTTCCAGTTCTGCTCCCGTAGGAATTTATCTGGGTGGCTGATGATAAAGCTTGCTACCCCAAAGCAAGCTATGAAGGATTCGTCAGCCAGGGACAAGAGTAAAAGTGGGGTGTTGGTTCCAGCATCTTGTTGTTTGCAGGCCCTTGTCATGCCAGCGTTGACTTCCAGAACATGTCTCCGGATGCGAAGAAAAGGTGGGCCAAAGCCTGTGGCGTGCAATGGCGAGTGGCTACTTAAAGCGTCGCGCTGCATGATGTCTTTGGTACAGTGAATTGTTGACAGGCCTTGTCGGGAGTGTGCCAGGAAAATTTGAATACAAGGTTGCCTGTGGTTTGCTGCGGCTTGTTTTTGCTGCAGGGACTATTACCAGTCACTATGCCCAGCTGGCTTTGTGAAAGCTTCAGAATTGATTTGGAGCTGCAAACCGTCAAGCGAATATGAAGGTCCATGTGGCCAAGGGCCTGTGAGGTTTGATGGTTTTACCAAGCAGGCCCTAGCCCAATGGTCGAACGTGTGCGGAGCTTATTGGCCTTGTTTGGGGCTCGGCGTTCTGGACATCGAGAAAGAAATAGATACGATTGCCTACCCCCTGTCTCTGGCAGCCACAGCCAGTAGAGTATCTTCCCTTTAAAGCCACGGCGGCGGAGTTGGGAAGAAGCAGCCAAGACTGCTGCCTGTCCAATTGCTAGTGAGAATCACTTTGCCTGGGGCGTTGCAGTTTCCGACCCTTAATCATTTGGGCAATGCCGCGCGTGATGCGCGTCGGTGTTTGTATTGGTACAGGTTGCCCTTGATTAAGCTCCTCAGTCTGAAGCTGCGGCAGTCAACTTTCAGTCGTGTGAATTCGGTGTCGTTTCCATCGCTTGCGGCTTCCTTCTGCGCGCAACTATGCCAGTCGCGGGTTGACGCAAGCGAATCATAAATTGGCAGCTGCGAAACGTATTTGGAAACTTGGGCAGAAAGACATGTGATGAGCCAGTTTTTCGTTTTGCTGCTCACATTGCGTCAGGGTTCGCCTGCGGACATGGTTGCGGGATTTGGCAGGGCGATTTGTTCGGGTTCTCTATTGTTGTCTTTTCCAATAAATTCTGTTGCTTGTTACTTGGTTTGGTTTTTTTCTGGGGTTTGGGCCGGGGCGCATTTTGGTGGGGTTGGATAGGGCATGCGTTCCGCTGTGGCAGCCTTAGGTGCAAGGTGTTGATTGAAATTGGTGTTTTGTTTGGCCCTGCCTGGTGGGGTTGAATTTGTTCGCGTCGGATTAGCGCTGGCTGGGTGACCTTGTGTGTATCCCTTCAGCAGGCGCCTGGTTGCCCTCTGGTGGCTGGGCCCGCGCTTGGGCTTTCTTTGCCGTGAGAATTGTCCTGTCATATTCTGGGCTGAGGCGGTTGAATGAATTTTTATAATTCAATTTTGTGCTGTTTTCATGTGGGCCTGCACGCATGAACACCACACTCTCTAACTCCTCTTGCATGCCATGTTGGTGGCCTTGGTTTGTTCCTTGCAGGTTTTGACTAGTGAATGTTCCTCTTGCAGTTAGGGGCAAGCCTGGTAGGGCCCGTGGTTGTGGTTGACCTCGTGTTTGGTCCTTTGGGGTGTTTCCCTTCTTGCTTGCCTGTTCATTGTTTTCTTTTCCACCCCACCCCGCCCTGCATGAAGGTTTGTTGATTGGTATCCTTTCTGACAGGCGGTTCTTGTCTGGTAGAATATGGAGTTGTGGGTGATTCTTTACCTTGCTTGGACTGTCTGTTTTGATGCTTCTGGAAGGCCTTTCCATGGGCATTGAAAAGCTTGTATGGTTGTTGAGCCCAAGTGCTCATTGCCCTGAGGGGCTGGTGTGGTGGAGCTGCTGCTGCCCAGCAGCAGTTCCACTTGTGTGTGATCAAGCCAATCCATGTTAAAAGAAAGCGCGCGTGGGAACCGGGGTTGGAGCCTGAGGGCTCCTGGTGGCTGTGAATGAGGTGTGGCATGCAAGTCAGTTTGTAGAGTTTCCATGTGCCTCGCGGATCGTAAGAATGGCGTTGTTTTGTGTTGCTTTGTAGGAAAGCCCGCGTTCCTTCTCTTAAAGCATGAGAAGGACGAGTGGCGCGGGCAGCCTTGTCCATCGGTGAGGGTGGCCCACCTTTGGTCCGGAGTCGATTCGAGGCTGATTCTTTTGCTCATTACAAGGATGTAAGATGTTTGCGGCGTCCGGTTGACCGCTGAATTTGTTTTGCGGCTGCGCGGCTTCAAAAGTCTGGCTTGAATCGGGATGCAGTCGTTTGTTGGGGTTAGAGCTGAGGATGGTTGTTGACGAAAAAGTTTCGCTTTCAAGGACAGCTCCGGATATCAACGATCATTGGAAATACGTTCCATCCAGAAGAAAAATTTGCGCCCGAGAACAAAATGAAAGGAATTCTTGTGTAGGGACCCCGTGTTCGAACTGACATTTAGAAGAAAAAATTGATAGAAGAAAGCCAAAGTTTCTGTCCTAGTCAAAGTCCAAAACAACCAATCTAATGGATATTTGGGAAGTCCTAATTGCAAATAGACACAAGCAGGGAGGGTTTGAATCTATTTTGTTCGGTTGGAATTCTTGTGTGGGGGCCCCGTGTTCGAAACTGACATTTAGAAGAAAAAATTGATAGAAGAAAGCCAAAGTTTCTGTCCTAGTCAAAGTCCAAAACAACCAATCTCATGAAAATTTGGGAAATTCCTAATTGCAAATAGACACAAGCAGGGAGGGTTTGAATCTATTTTGTTCGGTTCGGTTTTTGTCCAGTGGAAAATGGGCAGGCCTGTTCCATGGCATACAAAGCGCTTTTTCAGCAGTTCCATATTTCCGAGGAACCGTGATTACGACGGTCGGAATCCCGGTTTCTCTGGGTTGAAAGCAAAAGATTGGCGAATTTGCGACTGCGTCTCGGAAGAGATCGTGGGAACACGGTTGCGTTAGGTGAGGAGCGTGGGTCCAAGCGAAAACTTTCAACTTGTTTTGCCCTGGTGGGGAGACCGGAGCATGGCCGCAGGGGGCCACATGAAATTGATTTTTGCTTTCATTCTGGTTGCGCGGGCTGCGGCTTTAGAAAGCGGGCAGAGGGCTTTGACGCTGACGCGGAAAGAAACGAATGCCGCTAGCCTGCCATCTTTCGACGACTTGCAGGAGCCCCGGCGAGAGATGATGTTGGCAATTGCCCCCAAAGTGATTTTCAATTGTGGCAGCAGCTGGGGTGATTTCCTTCCAGCCTTGAGAGCAGGGCTGCCCCAAGGTTGTTGTGCCGATGCACGGAAAACCATGTGAGGAGTTGGCGAGCAATGCAGAGAGCGCCGGGGACATTTATAGGCAGGAGCTGGTTCAAAATTGTTTGTGGGTTGAAGCAGCCCCTTGCGACGATGCAGGAAAAGAGCGGCTTCAATTCCATCTTTTGCCGACGGTGCCGAGCGCAGTGATCCAGCAGTTGCGGGAGCTGTCAACGAGCAGCGCCGTGTTTGTGCAGGAATCCGGTCTGTGCAAGATGATGCCGTGAAGCAGCTCTCTCAGCTAGTCGAAACTGGTTCAACGCGGGCGCTCAAAAACTCGTGTTACCCGCATTGTTTTGTCAGCATGGCTCTTTGGCCGTTGAGGCTGAAAACGCGAAAGCGGTATGATCAGCGGTGTTTTTCAAAGGATTTTGCGAAGGTGTTTTGTTAATTCAGGTGGAATATGCTCTATGTCGTGGTTGCAGAAAAAAGTAGCTTTGCCGTGCTCTAGTGTTGCTGGGGCGTTCCTTCGATGCATGTTGTTCTTTTGTGCCAGCTACGACCAAGCCTGCCCGGAGGCCATTTGGAAGCATGTGCTTTTGGACCGCGCTGCTTTCTAAAGTTTTACGTTCCACAAGGGCTGGACATCTTCCAATGGCAGTTGCCACGCGCCGGTCGAGTATGGGGGGCCGTGTGCTTCGGTGGCCCGCTTGAGTTTCTTTGGTGAAGAAGACAAAATCAGATTTGAAGGAGATTGCAAGGTATTTGGCGCCGTCCAGTGGTAAAATTTGGCGATTGGTTTGGCGGCGATTGTGATGCTCAGGTGTGCTTCTGTCAGAGTGCCCGCGCTGGAATCAGCAGGCCCGGCAGATGTCGCCCAGCAAAAACAGCTTCTACGCCGAGCAGGGCGCAGCGAAGACAAACGCAGACCTGATGGGGTAGCCGTCCCAAACGGGCCCATTGTTTGAAAAGGTTTTGATTCGGTAGCAAGCATGATCTGCTCAGAAGCCAGTCGCTGTTTCGATACCGGTGGAAAATCGTCGTCCGTGACGCGCTCAATGGGCTTAGGAAATGATTGTGGTTGGCATTTTTGCATATTGGGTTGCGCTGTCGCAGTGGGCCGGGCGTGCGGACGCAATGCGATGGGTTTGCTGAAGGAAGTTGAGGTGTCAAATGTCCGAATTGAAAAAGTTGCAGCGGGCAGTCATTCAGATCAGACAGAGGGTGCAGGGCTTTGTGAAAGTTGAATGATTTAAAGTGCGCGACATGCTGCGATTTACATTGCTTGTAGCGGGTGCAGAGGTCAGCTGGGATTAAGGCAGGCAAAATTGCGCGTCCTTGTGGCAAAAGGCCTGAACGCTTTGCGCCTATTTTGGCAGATTAGATGTTCAAAAAGTCAATATCGTGAAAAGCTGGGGTTCCAAGAGTGCGTGGCGCTGCCGCGAAACACGTGTCTGGAAGTCAAACAAAGACTGACATGCTCGGGGCGGTTTGGAAGATCAAATGTTGAAAAAGTATACGGCTTTGCGGTGATCGGTTGTGCGAGAAGACTGTTTGCTGCGCAGGCTTGCGGGTCGACGCGCAAGGGCGTAAAATGGGATCCGATAGCGCCCCTAGGTAGTTGGCCGGTTGGTATTTGGTGTTTGGTTACCTTGGTGGTGTTGTCGGATTGTCTGGGTTCTGTTTTGTTTTCTTGTTCTGGTTTTTTGCGTTTGGATTGCCTTGGTGCCATACCCATGAATTCGTTTAGGTTACCCTGGTGGTGTTTTGTCGTCCGTACCCATGAATTCGTTTAGGAGCTTCCCGGGTAGGTATTTGGGATTGCCCGAGAGATGATTTGTCCAGCTGGGTTTGCGGTAGGTTTTGAGCAGATATGGTTTCTTGCTTGACGTGTGAGTAAGCATGAGTTTTGTTGACTGTTATGTGGATTCATGGCAGTGCTGCTAGGAAGACCTAGCAGAGTGGCGCAGCAGTTTGAGTTGCGCGGTATGGCGTAACGGATAAGTTGCGCAAAGGGCCACGGCCTTGATTGGTGTTCATAAATTTTGAGCGCCCGCCCGCCCGCCCTGGGTTTAATTTGTCAGCACCGTGGCTGATGGAAACGTTTGACCGTGGTAGGCGGTTGTGAATGCTTGCTGGTTTGACCGTGGTAGGCGGTTGTCCAGTTGTTGGGCTGCATGGTAATTTCCTGATTAGGTGCAGCGTCATTTCCACTTTTTCTTCAAGAAAAAGGAGGCTGCTAAGGATGTATAGAATTGTAGGACTTGACCGTTTCGGGGCTGTTTAGGATGTTTGCGTAGAAGTTCGGGTCTTTGTGCGGTAGGATCCCTAACCCTCCCCTTAAGGTAGTGGGGACGGTGGTACATCGCGCCAGGCGTACCGCATAAAGTGTACCAAACGCACCAGGCGTACCGCGTAAAGCGTGCCAAACGCACCAAGCGTACCGCATAAAGCGTACCAAACGCGCCAAGCGTACCTTACCAAGCAAACTAGACGCGCCCGCCGGAACGTCTCTGGATTTAGGCGGACGCGAAGCGCCTATATCTTCGCCCGTTAACAAACCGTTTTCCAAGATTTTCGCTCTTTGTCGCTTTTTTGGCAGTCTTTGTTATTCTTTCCTTCGGTTGCAAAATGTAATCCCGGTACCGTTGCTTTCCTAATGTTTTGTGATCAGAAACGATGTAAGGCAAGGAAAAACACGGAAAGTTGCGACAAGAGTAGTTGCGGATGAAAATTTTCTTGTTTATAATTCGGTGACGATGCAAGTGTCAGGCCACGTGGGGCTATCCTTCCCTAGCAATCTACGTTCGCGAGGCTATGGAACCCTTAGGCCGAAGCGTTTTCTGTACGGGGAAATCTGGTGTTTCACATATTCAGTTTCAGTCTTCGTTGTCAAATATTCAACGTAGCTAGCGCAATTGACCGCGACAAGCGTGGTGATCACTTGTGAGCATCTAAGTAGGATTCGCGCTAGCTACCACTGTCCGGGTCTGTTGGTTGGTGGGTGCTGTTCCGGTGTGCGGATGCATGTACAATGTATTTATGCGTAGTGATCACTTGTGAGCTTGAATGTAGGATTTGCGCTGGCTTCCATTGTCGGGGTTTGTTGGATGGTGGGTGTCGCGTTGGTGTGCAAATGCATGGGCTCAAGTGGCTTCCTGACTTACTAAGCGGTTGCTTGCTTGGTGGCAAGTCCCTCGTGTTTAGGGCTGGTCTAGGTCTTGATCCTTGAGGGGTTTTGTTTTCTCCACCCGCCCTCCCTGCAATGTTAATTGTTAAAAGAGGCATCAGCCTGCTGGGTATTGTCCAGGGGCTGGCAGCAAGCCTGTGGAGTATTGACCAGGGGCTGGCAGCAAGCCTGTGGTGTATTGTCCAGGGGCTGGTAGCAAGCCTGTGGAGTTAAGGTGATCTTATGTTCCACCATTGAAAAGATGCGCGCGCGTGAGTCAGCACTTTGTGGTAACAGGGCAGGGGTCAGGCTCATGGTTGTGGTTGAGTGAATCCCGTTTCCTCCAGTCAAGGGTCTAAGACTTCTTTCATCTTGGCCTTCCTAGTTCACCAGCGATTGCAATTGGTTGCTTGTGTTCTTGGCTTGTCTTCTTATTCTGTGTTGCGCTGAAAGAATCCTATAAAATTGTCGCCGGCCCCAATTTTTGTCAAAGTGCAAAATTGTTTTGAATACGGCAAATATCTCTCGTGATGGTACCGCTATCGAATGCTGGAAGTTTTGGAGACCATTTTTTTAAACGGAAGTAGTTTCGGGGTGGTGACGCTGGCTGAGGTCACCGTGGGAATCATCATTTAATATAAAAGCTTGTTTTTGTTGGTTGATTATGATTGTCTCAGGGGATGTCATTTTTTCGTACTTTGGAATTTCAAGGGTTTTTTTGGCGAAATTCATGTCCGCCTGGCCCGGCCATTTCATACAGATCCACATGAGATCCCGCCCTGACCCCCTTGACGGTTAGCGCGATTGACCCAAAATTCATTTTGTAGTGGAAGCGGGTCATTTTACAATAGCTGAGAACTAAAGGATCCGGCATCGAAACGGAATGAAGAAATGAAGAGATGGAAATTTGAGAAGAATATCTATACCGCTTTTTTGGCGTAAGTTTCATTAAAGGTCTGACAAATGTACATTTATATGTATGTATAATGTATGTCTGTATGTATGTATGTATGTATGTATGTATGTATGTATGTATGTATGTAAGTATGTTATATGTAACGACGACACACTGGTGCCCCGAACCAGGATCAGTTTTGGAAAGTGAAAGTTTTGAAACATGATAACTGTATCAAAAATGTTTTGCGCGCCCCTGATGAATTTGAAAGCCATACGTAGGCTTCCTGTTTTCAAAACCATTTTACAAAGATAAGTTTTTTGCGCAGTCCAACAATGTGTAACGACCTTCGCTATCTAGCTCCGAGCGTGCTTCTTCCTCCTGGGCATATTTCCCGCCTACTTTCCCCGCCGCCTGCGTAATGCATTTCCCACATCTTCCCACCTAATAGATACAAATAAATCAAAAAGATACCCAGTCACTGCTCTTCTAGAAGATGGCGGTGCCGATGCAAATTTTCTGAACCAGATCGTTCACTGAAAAATGAAAATCCAATGTCAGAACATGTCTAAACAGTAGCTTGCATCCATTCCTTGCAGCTTATATCTCCATTAAATCCTTTCATCCCAATTCAAAACATTGTGCGTTGATTGATTTGCAGGTGCTTTGGCGGTGGCATTTTCCAGGCAAGGAAATGGAGAAAATAGATAATAAATTCAAGGCAATCTGTTCCAGCTTTTCTTAATGACCATCCTAGCAAATACCAGCCCGTCGGAAAAATAAACCGGTTGGAACAGACGCCAACGGTAGGAAAAAAATCAAATTCAGGGCCGGTGCTGTTTCTTTTGGGTTACTTGGGAATGATTTGCTGGAAATCATCTTGCTGATGGTTTGGTGTTGTTCGCAGGGCGGCGTTTTATAGAGGGTTTGTTGGATCGGCGGGGCGGCTGTCGAAGTGTGTATGCGCATTGGCAAGGGTCGTTTATTATACAATTGCACGCGTCGTTTTATGGTGGTTGTCATGTCCCCGCTGTTTTTGGACTTTGGTATCAATTTTCCAGGGTCATGTCGTAGAGAACCCTTGAATTTTCATAGCCTCCAAGGAAAATCAGTCGCAGCTGGTTCGATATCCTAATTTTTTTTGAAAATCTCCCAACCATAAGGTTTGGGAAGAAGGATCCCTTTAGTGGGGAAAAGCTGGTTTGGCTTCTATCTGACAAGTGCTTGTCAGCTTGCAGCAGGATCCAGCCTTTGGTTCAGGTCTTTGACCTTAGATTGGCTGTGCTGAGCCTGCTATTTTTTGAAAGCCCGCCCGCCCGCCCCATGTGGGAAGTGGGTGTGGTTTGAGGTGTGAAACTTTTATGTTTGCGTGTTTAGCTGGCTTCCAAGCAGGCCTGAATTGTGCCTCCCATGCATTGCTGGTGTGCCCAGCATGCTGGGGGCAGCTCAAATCTGTGCCTCCACCCGCGCCTGCTGCTTCCCCCAAACTAAGTTGTTTTGGGCCAGCTCCTTCCCTCAATGAAAGGGATTGTGGGGTTGTCCGCCGATCTACGATTTGACTAGACTGGGAGCTGCGGGCCGCGAGAGAATATAAAACAATGTTTTGCGTGAAATGTTTTGATTGCTTTTGTTTCGCCCTTGTGTCATGATTGATAGGTCGTTCAAGGGCCGCCCGTCCAAAAGCAAAAGACGCTTTCCAAGCTTGATCGTGTTTTTCTGGGCGAACCAACAAAAGCGGTTGTCGCGCCCGTATTATTGGTCATGGGTGCTCTGACTTTGTTTCGTGCTTTGTTGTTTTGCCAAGTGCTCGCCAACTGTTTCGCGCTCCGTGGTTTGTAGGGCTTTTGCCTGCTTCCGGTTGGCGTTGCTTGATTGCGCAAAATTGTCAGGCCCCAGAGTTGGCAGTGACGTGCTGGAAGATGTCGGTGCTGTTCTCAACATGTCTTATTTGCAACAAGCGCCGGAGACTCCAGGTGGGTTAGTTTTGAGCGCGACGCGTCCCCAGCTGATGCTGCGTGACGTGTTTCTGGCTCAGAAACTTTTCGTGAAGTGTTGCAAGGGCTGCAAACGGTTTGCTTGCACGCAGTGAGATAGCCTGAATTCTCGATTTTGTTCATGCAAGGTGCCCGGACCAATTCTAAAAAGTGAAAGTGGCATGCCCGCGGGCGCCGCAAAATTGGTGTGTGAACACGACACGGACGTAAAGTGCCCCAAGGAGAATCCATCCTGCCGCACAAGCCGCGCGGCCTTCCAGTTCTGCTCCCGTAGGAATTTATCTGGGTGGCTGATGATAAAGCTTGCTACCCCAAAGCAAGCTATGAAGGATTCGTCAGCCAGGGACAAGAGTAAAAGTGGGGTGTTGGTTCCAGCGTCTTGTTGTTTGCAGGCCCTTGTCATGCCAGCGTTGACTTCCAGAACATGTCTCCGGATGCGAAGAAAAGGTGGGCCAAAGCCTGTGGCGTGCAATGGCGAGTGGCTGCTTAAAGCGTCGCGCTGCGTGATGTCTTTGGTACAGTGAATTGTTGACAGGCCTTGTCGGGAGTGTGCCAGGAAAATTTGAATACAAGGTTGCCTGTGGTTTGCTGCGGCTTGTTTTTGCTGCAGGGACTATTACCAGTCACTATGCCCAGCTGGCTTTGTGAAAGCTTCAGAATTGACATGGAGCTGCAAACCGTCAAGCGAATATGAAGGTCCATGTGGCCAAGGGCCTGTGAGGTTTGATGGTTTTACCAAGCAGGCCCTAGCCCAATGGTCGAACGTGTGCGGAGCTTATTGGCCTTGTTTGGGGCTCGGCGTTCTGGACATCGAGAAAGAAATAGATACGATTGCCTACCCCCTGTCTCTGGCAGCCACAGCCAGTAGAGTATCTTCCCTTTAAAGCCACGGCGGCGGAGTTGGGAAGAAGCAGCCAAGACTGCTGCCTGTCCAATTGCTAGTGAGAATCACTTTGCCTGGGGCGTTGCAGTTTCCGACCCTTAATCATTTGGGCAATGCCGCGCGTGATGCGCGTCGGTATTTGTATTGGTACAGGTTGCCCTTGATTAAGCTCCTCAGTCTGCGGCAGTCGTCTTTCAATTGTCGTGAATTCGGCGTCCTTTCCATTGCTTGCGGTTTCCTACTTCTGCGCGCGTCTTTGCCAGTCACGAGTTCACGCAAGCGAATCATAAATTCGCAGCTGCGAAGCGCGTTTGGAAACTTGGACAAAAAGACATGTGATGAGCCAGCTTTTCGTTTTGCTGCTCACATTGCGTTAGGGTTCGCCTGTGGACATGGACGCGGGATTTGGCAGGGCGATTTGTTCGGGGTTTGGTTTTTTTCTGGGGTTTGGGCCGGGGCGCATTTTGGTGCGGTTGGATAGGGCATGCGTTCCACCGTGGCAGCCTTAGGTGCAAGGTGTTGATTGAAATTGGTGTTTTGTTTGGCCTTGCCTGGCGGGGTTGAATTTGTTCGCGTTGGGTTAGCGCTGGCTGGGTGACCTTGTGTGTATCCCTTCAGCAGGCGCCTGGTTGCCCTCTGGTGGCTAGGCCCGCGCTTGGGCTTTCTTTGCCGTGAGAATTGTCCTGTCATATTCTGGGCTGAGGCCGTTGAATGAATTTTTATAATTCAATTTTTTTTCCATGCGCCTCGCGGATCGTAGGAATGGCGTTGTTTTGTGTTGCTTTGCAGGAAAGCCCGCGTTCCTTCCCTTAACGCATGAGAAGGGCGAGTGCCTTGTCCATCGGTGAGGGTGGCCCACCTTTGGTCCGGAGTTGATTGAGGCTGTATAGACTTTTGGAAAAAGGTTTGTAAGCCCAGTGTTTGCTCATTACAAGGATGTAAGATGTTTTCGGCGTCCCGTTGACGGCTGAATTGTTTTCGCGGCTGCGCGGCTTCAAAGTCTGGCTTGAATCGGGATGCAGTCGTTTGTTCGGGTTTGAGCTGAAGATGCGGGTCGACGCGCAAGGGCGTAAAATGGGATCCGATAGCGCCCCTAGGTAGTTGCAGACTTCAACTTGTTGATGTAGCATTATTGGGAACCAGCCGTCGTTGAGAACAACTGTGACGGATGCTCTTCCAGAACTCACAAGTTGTGTCGCCTGGTGGTTTTGGTTTCTGATCATTCTGGGACCCCTGGCTGCCTGTTAAGGATTCGGTTTCAACTTTCACCTACCTTGGCCTGCTGCACCATGTGTGTTCTTGTCTTGTGGCCTACTTGTTGGTGTTTCGAATTTGAGTTCCCTTGGGATCCTGTTTGTAGCCTATGGGGAACATGTTTTGCTTTTGGTCTACATGCTCATGTTGTGCTATGTGTTACACCATGAATGTATGGACCGCAGCCGTGGTGTGAGTGTGCAGACTCAGCTGTGAGAGGGCTCACACTGCGCTCCTGTGAATTTTTGCGTTTCGTGTTTTCCTTTCTTTTGCCATGGGCCAGCCAGATTTTGCTGAGACCTTGCGCGTGAGCTGGCAGCTGTTGCCGGCTGCATCAGCACGCTTGCCGTGGGAAACAGGAATTGTGGGCGCTGCGTTGGGCCAGTACAGTTTGCTACATTTGTATGTTCCTGCACTTCGCCCTCAGTGGAGTCGACCGCCAGTGATTCCCATTGCAAATTGCGGGCTTGCGCCAGATTCAGGTCAGTCATCCCCGAAGCGGAGGCGTTTGACCACTGCAGTGTTTAAGAAACACCATTCACGCGGGCCTTCTCAAATTGAAGAAGATGCGCGGCGCTCGAGCATTCTGCGCCAGTGGGCCACAGCCATCATGGTTGTTCTGCAAGCGTCTCAGGTTGGCAGAGATGTTTTGGCTGCCACTAGCGCAAAGCCAAGACCAGATTCCGTGTGGCATTGCCAAAGCATCGTGGATGACATTGTTGGTATGAAATCTACTGCCACCTTGGTTAAACGTCTGGGTTCGATTAGCCGTTTCTTTACATGGTGTTCTGCGCAGAAACGCAAACCTCTGCCATTGCATGAGTCAAGCTTGTCGCTGTATTTAGATTTTTTGCGTGATATAAAGCGGCAGGCGCTTCAGCAGGCACTTCCTTCCTTGAAGCGTTGCGGTTCATGGACACGATGTTTGGCATCGACGGTATGGAATCCATCACCAAAAGGATTTCCGGTGTTGCGGCAAAAATGGCCATTAATTCAGCCCCGTTGCGGCAAGCGCCTGCGCTCTCTGTGGAACATGTGATGGCTCTAGAATGGGTGGCAGTGCATGCTGAGACTGTGCAAGACCGACTTCTGGCCGGTTCCTTGTTGTTGATGTTGTATGCGCGGTGTCGTTTTGGAGATGGTCAGCGAGCCTCGTCTTTAATTTTGGACTTAGTGGAAGCGCCGCATGCATTGGAGGCTGCCGCTGGCTTCATTGAATTTGCAATTCGTCGACGCAAGACAGCCGCCAGCATTCAGAGCAAGCGGCGCTTGTTGCCCGTCGTAGCGCCTGTCACTTCTCTTTGTCCGGCCATGCGTGGCATACATCATGGCTGGATGCCCGGCGTGTCTTAGGTTTGCCCATTTCTGGAGACGTTGAATTTCCTCTGCGCCCTGTGTTTGATGAGCATGGCAAGCCTACTTCTTTAGGTTTATCATCTAGTGAAGGTGCCGCCGCGCTGCGTGCATTTTTGCGTGGCCGCCTTGGAACTGATGTGCCGCATTACACTTCGCATTCGTTGAAATCAACTTTTCTATCATGGTCAGCAAAGTTTGGCATCGACCTAGCTTTTCGCCGCACCTTGGGGTACCACATGGCCCCGGGTGCCACTGTGGCAGAAACCTACGCCAGGGACGCAATGGCTGCTCCCCTGAGGGAGCTGTTGCGTGTACTTGTTGCAGTGCGGTCAAAAGCTATTTTTCCGGACGCCGCACGCAGCGGCATGTTTGCAACAGGCAGCGGCAGTTCTGAGCAAAACACGGTTGATTCCAGTACGGAAGCTTCGGATGTTGATGCTGAACAGTTTTCTGAATCAGAGAGCGAGCCGGAAGATCGTGAAGCTGAAGATCTTCCTGACAGCTTGCCGTTGCTGCGCCTGTTGCCTGCTGCAGCCTGTCTGCGGCGACAGGGCGGAAGATTTTCAGGCATAATTACTCAGGCATTTTCCACATCCTCAAAGAAGGATATGATACGTTTGAGTGCGGTAAGCCGTTGTCAGCAAATTTCGCTGAGATGTCTTCCACAACGGAATCCGCCGTGAAATGTAAGCGTTGCTATGTAGAATCGAAGGCTGCCATCGTGGCCGTAGTTTAGCGTTTCGCCGGGGGCCATCATTAGGGCTAAATTGTTGGGGTTTTCTTTTTGGGGGAGATTGCGCTTCCCCTCCCTCATTTTGTTGCGAGATGATGTTTCCTCGCGTTAAACCCAGAAATGTCTGGTCAAGGAATGCCTTGTTTAAATCCGGGAATGCCTGGTCGAGCCATTCTGCTCGTTCTTCTGAGTCAGCGCTGATCTAGCTGTGATTTGCTTCTCAGCGTTATTGTACTCAGTTGATTGTGTGTTGCGTGTTTGTTGTGGTTCTGCTGCCATGGCAACCCTCGTCGACAGCGCCGCGGCTTTCAAGCACCGCCTCGTCGAACTTGGTTTTGACGAGGCTGTTCAGACTGCTCTGACGAATAATGATCTCAGCACTTTTGCCGCGTTGGCTTTCGCGGCCTCCACGCAGCCCGGCCAGATTGATGAGGACAAGGTCGATGTACTTGTGCAAACATGTTTCGGCGACAAGGAGGTGACCCTTGGCGTGAAGAGCCAGCTGCGGCGCTTGATTTTCGAAGCCATCGCCTGCACTGCGCAAAGCATTTCACAGCGAGTGTCCGGAAGCAAAGACGGTAAAGATGCCAAGATGCCTCCCCAAGAGCGAGATCGCCGTCTGGCAGATCAGCGTGGGCGCTTGCCTGGTTTGCTGATTCGCAATGCGACAAAGCCTGCCCATGGACTCGCTGACAAGTTCATGAAAATGTCTTCTGAGTCTTGCTTGAAACACATTGCTCTCCACCACTGTGCGAGTCGCGAAGATGAACTCTGCCAAGACAAGGGGGCCAACAAGCGTGTGATTTTTGAGCGCAACCAGTTGGTTGTGAAAAGCCAAGATCTTCACGGCTCTGTGGATTTGTCGTGTCCCTTAAAAGTGCAGCAGGCCTTGACTCGCCGTGCGTTGGCTGCAGACCAAGCCGGTCTGATCAGTTTCCAGGTTCTGGATGCAGTGACGCATAGCTTTCTCGCCCATGTGAGCAGGCCTGCGCCCCCAGGGTTCACCAGTCCTACGTTGCATTCAGTAATTCGAGCCGATCAAGAGTTATGGAAGCTGGTAGCCGATGAAGCAGGGTCGCAGATTCATTTAGATGCCAAAGGTGCCAAGCCCTTAGATGCGATTTTCAAGCGTGTGTCTACAGAACCAGCCGTACTTCTCCACCTGCTTCCGACCCCTGGCATTGTGTCGGCGCCAGCGTCTAAGATCAATGCCAAGAAGAGGCCACCTCCAGCTTCGTCAGACGAGCAGCATGATGTTGCGAAACGTTCAAAGCAGAAGAAGCCATTCACCAAGATGCCAAAACCTTTGCAAGGGTTGATGAACAAGACCAAGAAAGGCGCTCCTTTCTGTTTCAATTTCAACTTTCCTCATGGCTGCGATGAGGAAACTGAAGGCCAGCCGCCCAAATGTTGCCGTGGCTTGCATCAGTGCATGCGTTGTGGTCGCGCTCATGGCCAACATGTTTGCCCAAACAAAGAATGACAAAACCACACTAGTGTGCCTCTGTGTGTAGAGCTCGCTGCTGACGACCCATGCGTCGTGCCACATTTACGTCAGCGTGGTTTGCAAGTTTTGCATGTGAAGGTTCGATGCCGACAGCCATTGCGTCTTGAGCTGTTGCAGGAAGTGATTGCTTCAGACTCGATGTTTTGTTTATTGGTGTTTGCGCCAAGTGATCATGACAGCACTTGGCTTGATTGGATTTGTGAACAGTGCGTCGATTTGGGCAAGCGCAATAGATATTGGGCTTTGATCTCAGATGCCGCCGTTCAGCCATGGAGCCGCTTGTCGCAGGCCTTGTCAGGGTGTAAGTTGTCGCCTCGTCGCATTAGTTGCTGTGCTTGTGCCTTTGGAGACGCCGGTTGCAAACCGTTTTCCATTCTTTCTAACATGGATTGCTTACACATACTTGAACGCTGGTGCAAACGTCCAGTGTGCCAAGACAAAACGCCGGTTTCGGGTTTACCGGGCGCTTTTTGTAAGCGTTGGTCATTTTTGTTGGATGACTTAACGAACATGTGTGGGTGGCCAAACCGCTCTGTGCAAGAGCCTCTTTGGGTTGGCAGCCGCGTGGGAACAAGCTGCCACCCTTGTCAACCGACTTCTTTTTGTCAGCGCCTGTTTCCATTCAAGACCACCCAGGCCTTAAAGACATATTGCCAGGTAGCCGTGTGCCTGACCAAGTTGCTTTCCCCCGTGGAACGCAGGTTTTGCGTGTGGACCCTTGCAGTGATAAAGTAGTCCTTGGTATTCCCAGAGAACCGCTCGATTTCCTAAGTGAAGCGCGAAAGTTAGTGCGCCCTGCAGAACATTCTGGTGTTCTAAATGCGGCCGTGTCTGTTGCCATTCAGAAGCATTGTGAGCTTTCACCATTGGAAGTGTTGAAGTGTCGTCAAAATGTTGTCAGTCAAGCATTGGCCACAATTCGCTCGTTGAGCAAGGACGAAGCCGAATTGCGTGACCGGATGCCGCCCCATTTAGCCACAGTCATGAAAGGGAAAAGGATCTTGTTTTTCGAATCTTGGTTGCGCGAAATAGATTACCCGGATCAGCTTTTGTGTGATCACTTGGCCAACGGATTCCCATTGTATGGCTGGCTGGCCAAGTCGCATGTTTTCAGCGAGCAGTGGCGCCCTCCGGCGCTGCACCCAGAAGAATTGTTTCGTGTTGCTGCAAAACAGAATCAGTGGATCCTAGGTTCATGTACTCGCTCAAAACATTCAGACATCGACGTGGCAGTTTGGGATGCCACTTTAAAAGATGTTGAAAAAGGATGGGCTGTTGGGCCATTTTCTTTTGACGATGCCAGGGCCGCTGCTGGCAAACCCTTGATCGTCTCGCGTCGTTTTGGTGTTGAGCAGAAAAACAAAGTCCGTGCCATCGATGATTTATCTGCTAGCCAAATTAACGCATGTACGGGAGTCAAGGAGAAGGTGCGTGTCGAGTCAGTCGACGCAGCAGCCACTATGATCCGGGAATGGATGCGAGCCTTGCGTGGCCTAGACACTCCAACGATGCTCATTGGACACCATTCGCATAAAACGACAAGAGTTTGAGAAAACGCTCTCGTTTGTATCAAATAGTGTCGTGTGCTCGGATAGCATGCGCAATCATGATATATAACCTTCTTTCCAAAATTTAAAAACAAACAAATGACACAAGAAAAAAACAAAAACATACAAGGATCACAATTGAAAAACAAGATGACAAGACCATTTTAGCTCTTAACCATGACAGCACACGACAGGTTTAGGTTTTAACTTAGGACGCGAACGACAAAGTTTAGGGTTTAACCACAAAACGACAGGTTTAGGGTTTAACTCACGACACAAACGACAAAGTTTAGGGTTTAACCACAAAACGACAAGTTTAGGGTTTACCAAGGAAGCATTTGAAAAATCAAAGTTAAAGGAGATCACATTATAGAAGCAGAGAGAAGCCAGAGGAAACGTATAAGGACCAGACTTTAAAGGCAAGCAGACAAGAAAAGTTTAGGGTTTAACCATGCAGCACACGACAGGTTTAGGGTTTAACTTAGGACGCGAACGACAAAGTTTAGGGTTTAACCACAAAACGACAGGTTTAGGGTTTAGCTCATGACCCAAACGACAAAGTTTAGGGTTTAACAGCAAAACGACAGGTTTAGGGTTTAACCAAGGAAGCATTTGAACATTCAAAGTTAAAGGAGATCACATTATAGAAGCAGAGAGAAGCCAGAGGAAACATATAAGGACCAGACTTTAAAGACAAGCAGACAAGAAAAGTTTAGGGTTTAACCATGCAGCGCACGACAGGTTTAGGGTTTAACTTAGGACGCGAACGACAAAGTTTAGGGTTTAACCACAAAACGACAGGTTTAGGGTTTAACTCACGACACAAACGACAAAGTTTAGGGTTTAACCACAAAACGACAAGTTTAGGGTTTACCAAGGAAGCATTTGAAAAATCAAAGTTAAAGGAGATCACATTATAGGAGCAGAGAGAAGCCAGAGCAAACATATAAGGACCAGACTTTAAAGACAAGCAGACAAGAAAAGTTTAGGGTTTAACCATGCAGCACACGACAGGTTTAGGGTTTAACTTAGGACGCAAACGACAAAGTTTAGGGTTTAACCACAAAACGACAGGTTTAGGGTTTAACTCACGACCCAAACGACAAAGTTTAGGGTTTAACAGCAAAACGACAGGTTTAGGGTTTAACCAAGGAAGCATTTGAACATTCAAAGTTAAAGGAGATCACAGCAAAGAAACAAGACAGAGCCAGAAGCAACACCTAAGGACCAGAGTTTCAAAACAAGCGCAAAAGAAAAGTTGTTTAGGGCAACAAACCAAAAGTTCAGGGCTAAAACAGGAAATAGGCATTCAAACAAATTTTATCAAAGACAAAACATCTGGGGAAACCTGGAAGCTCCGCAACCAGGCAAGTGCGATGCATGCGACCACACATGCACAACCTGCCGGTAAGGACGCTCATGTGGACAAATCACGCGTTCGCGTTTGAACCAATTGCCATATCTTTGGGTACTTTGAGTACAATGTACTGATCATGGGAGGGTGAGGTGGGATCCTGAAAAAACAAGCTCAGGCATGATCGTGGCATTTGGCCCGATGGCGCGAGCATGTGACACGTTCATGCAAAACAGAGAGCAAAGACCATAGCTTCAAGCAAACATTCCAAGCAAACAAAATGCACACCACGTTTGTGTTCCTTGGGCTTTGGTGTTGCGCAGCTTGTAGTCTCAACCCACCTTTAACTATTTTGGCTGAGATACATCTTGAACCAAAATGGCATCTGAGTTAACTCTCAGCAGTTGAACATGTGCACCAAGCCTGCCCAAAGCACTACATATTCATTACATATGTTGTACACATATACATATATATACATGTACTTTCAGAGCTTAGAAAGCGTTGCTTTCCCAAACCCATTCAACAAAGTAGTAATATAATATGGGTCGTTTGTCGGGATTGAAACCTTTGAAACATCATAATGACAAACGGTTTCGTTGGTGAAGAGTGTCTTTGCCCAGTCGCTCGCAGTGGCTCGTTCCAGTGTTGGGAGAGCAGTTCCAGAATGCAGAACACGACATAATATATTGCAGCCTTCTCTAACCAAACTAATGTTACGAAGAAACATTATTGGGTCGCTTCCCATATCTAATCCAAACATCAATAGCAACAAATCGCATATGTGAAGACAATTCCAAACAAGGTTGTATATTTGGGGATCTGGCGGTTTCTCCAAGTAGGGGAGCCCCCAATTCAATAGTTTGTTATATACATGGCATCTATTGGATGGTTTTCGGGGTGAACTACATTGAGAAACATCTACTTCGAAACCATCCAGTTGTCCTGTCCAGCCCCATGAGCCCGGGCTTGGCTGCCAGCACCTTCAGGCCAGCTGATTTTTCCGGCTTGCCCCGCACAAGCAGGTTGACCATCACCCCTAATGGCCCAAAGTTTGAGCTGCGCAACATCGGACGTTTCCCCAGAACATTACATTTTGAGGGTAACCAGAAATGGTTTATAGACAACATATTATATGTTGTTTCAAGTCTCCAGGCTCAGCTCCAACATCTTATACTCATGTAAGTAAATTGCGAGGGCCAAGAAATACCTTTGGTAAAGGCGCCCGCTAAAAGTGCGTCCATGGCAACGGATTCCCACTGCCTTGATTTTTCCTAACCAGGATTCTTCCTGGAAAGTATGAAAAAGATTTTGATTGAGTCTATATTGGGCTACTTCCTGAGAAACATGCCACAAGTAATGGCTCTTGCAGCGAATCTTGAATCGCATGAGCCTACGCTTGTAGTAATAGGATGCCATCCAACTATATGCTTCAAGGTGCGTTGACAAACAACGGGATGCCTCACTAGCTTCAGATTCTGTCAGCACCACACCCCCACGGTCGAACACTTCGATCGCCCGCTGAAGGGTAAAAGCGGTCAGGGCCAGCATGTTGAGTAGCTCATCCTGGGCCGCCCCCAGGCCACATGGTTGGTATGATTGGTCGCCATCAAAGCCCCAACTATTTGTTTCTCAAACCGAACCCCTTCAACCAAAGTTTTCAAAGTGAAAGACAAAGCTCATTTGGGTTTTTGTCGGCCCAGTCCACGGTTTCCAGGGCCAGCCACCACAAAAGAGTCTTCACATGTGCACCCTTGAACTTTGTCGATAGCTCGGAATAATCTTCATTGTTTCCAAGAGCTTGAGCACATAGATGTGGTTTGGATGGCACCGAAATCCTGAAGTCATTGTCAAGTGGTTTTGGAAGAACCTAAACTTGGGGCCTCCCACGAACGAAACACTACAACCAAACACTATAGAAACATTGTAGCAAAAACAAAATGACAAACTTAACAAACATCTCATGTAAAATATGCCTAATCGTGTGAAGGCACTTGTGCATTCTGCATTGGGCTTCAATGCGTTGCTGAATGTGGCACAAAACATCATCCAGCTCTGTAAGGCCAGTGTCGTCGTAGACCCCTTGCTCAATCAAAGTCAAAATCCCGCTAGCAACCAGGTCTCTACCAGTTCCAAGGTAAATGTTGTGGAGAAGGTCATAACTCATCGTTTCGATTTGGAAACCATCAAGGCACAACCATGGGCTCAATGACCAACGTTCCCTGGAAAGGTAACCTTCGTGGCCGATGATGGTCAAGTCCCATGATTTGCTTGGTGTGAAGTTGCGGTAACTCATCTCCTTGGGGCAACCCTGGCCTTTGCCAGCCAAACACCTGTCGCACATCCTTAGATTGAAGGCCGGTGGCAGGGTGTCACAACTATGACGCAAATCAAGAAATTAAGAAAGGGGATCACACCAAACAAGATTGCTAAATGTCTTTCCAAAAAACAGATTGCAGTTGTAATTCCTCGCAAACTGGTGTAGCTGGGCTCGCGCTTTGAGGTCAGCTTTCATAGCGAAGTAGAATGCCCTAGGATCAAACCAGGGTTGGAATCATGTATCATGAATTCATAATCGATGGTGAAATGAAATGGTTCCCCATATCTTGGTAGTTCACCAAAAACAATATCATCAAAATTGAACTTGCTAATTATATCGCCAAAGATCTTCCATCCTTTGGCTATCCTTTGTCCCTTCAGTTTGAAACGGTATGTTGATTTTGCGAATGCTTCGCCCCTAAAACCAGCTGTGGGAAATGCTCCATCCATCAAGATTGCCATGGACCAGGCGGTGACCTCCGCAATGATTTGGTTGGCACGAGTTCGAACCTGAGCCGGATCTGGGGCAGGTCGACGCATATTAGAGATATAGAGCAGCTTCCAGCAACAAACATGTAAGTAAAACATTACACAGCTTTAGTCCAGAAGCATCGTGGTCCCTCATGTACTTCTCTGGAATCACAGCTATAGGGTATTTGAACATCATCACATCTTTCAAAGTACCCTTCACACCGAAAGCAGAACTGATGGACCAAACGAAGTTCTCATCGTTTCGATAGAATTGAGCACCGTCAGCATGGATGCAAAGAGGTATCAACATACTCCAATCAATGTCGGGCTGTTGGAATACTGGATGTTTGGCCCATGGTGGCAACGACTGAATGTGTGAGAAAAAGGACCTCCGAGCTTGTTCATCAAGATGTCCAAGCATTACCGATGACCAAACAAATGGGCTGGCAGTCATTGCCAAACAATGTATCAGCTCATGCGGCAAGCAGATCTTGACCGGGGTGTCCACCACTTTGCGAGAATATACCTAGGAGGTATGGGGTAGGAAACCCACATCTAGCAAACTCACCACTTAAGGCTATTAAACACGCTAACGCATTTTGATGGTTTGAGACCAGATACTTGAAGGGGTATACAAACCTCATAGGCTTGCAGCTCAAAACCCCAAAGGCCTTTGAGCCATCGGTGCAGGTCACGCTCACAGTTGGCCACACAGTTGCCACTTGCGCCTAAGGCAGCAAAGGTCTTCAAGGCCCTATGCGGTAGCTCGTGGTCTTGTACCTTAGTTCAGCGGACTGGCCGTGATTTGTGATACAAAGCAAGCAAAAGTGGGAGGGCACCGACAAAAAACATTGAAGTAAACCTTTTCAAGTTGCAACGCAGCATGCCAACTCCGAAGCCGATGTGATTGACAGTCTACCCCTACCAATCAGCTCGATCAACTTGTTGACTGTGGAGGATTGCGGTAGGTCTTCTAGTCGTCTCTTTTTCCTGGCATAGAAATTGGTATGTATAATCAGAGCCCAAATGATTGGACACCACAATTCTATGACGCTTAAAGTGGAAACTGGTACCACAGCTGATGGTGTTCGAGAGAACTTTGAATTGGAAGCTTGATCTGTCTAATGGTGCAATCAACGATTCGCTCCAGCCAGTCTGAGGCCACCATGCTGTCCTCGTCTCCAGCTTGAAAGCACGAGCACCTGGCATGGCATGGGGTTCGAAACTGATATCCACTGGTAAACCCAAAGCCTATCAGGCCAATCGCTCATTTTGTGTTCTCGAAGCTGTCCAGATCCATCGTGGTGTAGGCCTATCTTCTGACTGTCAGGCCCCAGTTGGAAAATCAAACACTTTCAGGAATAAACAAGGATTATCGATCATGATCTGGTTACTCGTTTGATTGAGTAGCGTTCCAATTGAGAATCGAGGGCCTGCAGCTCTATAAAGATAGGATGATTTCGGACACGTGTTTGCACATGTCACTCCCGATACACCAGTTCAATCTCACATCTCAAAATCTAGATCCTACCGGTCTCAGGGATCTTGGCTATTCACTTGTGGTCCCCTCTTTGCTTCTTCTTTGGCGCTTTCTTCGCTTTGGGCTTTGCCGCTGGCCGCAGCAAGGCTTGAGCAGCGCCCTGAGCAAGGCAAGGGCCAACTGGTGTTGGAGCCAACATGGAATGACTGACCTTGAGTTCTGGAAACCATTGGTGTTGACAATCTAGCTGAAAGATTCTGAGGTGCTGGAGCCAACATGGAATGACTGACCTTGAGTTCTAGAAACCATTGGTGCTGACGATCTAGCTAAAAGATTCTGAGGTGTTGGAGCCAACATGGAATGACCGACCTTGAGTTCTAGAAACCATTGGTGTTGACGATCTAGCTGAAAGATTCTGATATTAAAGACGGCTAACAACATCAAATGAAGCCATTGGGTGACCCTGATCTTAAATAGTAGTTATAGAACCTGTTTGAGCAACTAGGATCTCGAGTGGCACGTCATTAAAAGTGAAGTAAAGTGAGTTGTCATCCCCCCCATTTTGAGGCAACCCACACCAACCCTTCAGCGCCTGAGCTTTCGCGACAAAGGCGGAAGCATCTTCAGATTTGGTGACCAGGCGTTGCAGGACCTTGTCTTCCTGCTGTTGATCCACTGCTTCACGGAGACTTTGGTAAATCTTTTCAAGTTTGGCTGCCTCACTGAGAAGTTGATTTGACAATTCGCTTGCATATGGAACCGTCTTGAGCTTGATCGCTGATGTCCTTGCCTTTGCAGCATTCTGCAACAACTCAGCCAAAGCATCAGTGGCTTTGCCTTGCCACGTTTGGGGTTCTACTTTCTCAGCTTCTTCCTTCTTTGGCCTCTTCTTGGGAGCAGCAGCCACCTGCACACATCGGTTCACCAAATGAGAGTAGGCCAAGCTATGATGGGAAACTGATACAATAGGCTGCGTTCTACGGTTGCATCATGATTGGAGCAATAGGTTTACTCTCCCTGAGTTGCAACCCCAACACCACCCAAGCCCTTGCCTTCTCCAGCGAACCCAGGAGCTCTTTGCTTCCAGCAGAAGAGATGCCTGGAATCTTTGGGAGGCTCCCGGGTCGGAAGATGCCTTCATGAGGATCTGTGAGAACTTTCTTCAGCTTGGCATCCACCCCAACTTTCGCTTTCAGGTTCATGCTTTCGGAAGTAACATCTTTTTGCTTGTAGGTGCTGCCAACACGCATGTAGAACCAAGCCTCCTGAGCAAAGAGCTGACAGTTGTGTTGGGAAGAGATTTGCTGGGACTGGGAAAACGTTGGTGGATGGATCTATCCCCAAAATGATTTTTCCATACCTTGTGATCCCCCTGGGACTAGGAAAACGTTGGTGGATGGATCTATCCCCAAAATGATTTTTCCATACCTTGTGATCCCCCTGGGACTGGGAAAACGTTGGTGGATGGATCTATCCCCAAAATGATTTTTCCATACCTTGTGATTCCCCATCCTTGATGAATAGATACTTAATTAAGTCAAGCATCATCATCATCGCCTGGGAAGAGATCATCTTCATACCACAGGCCAGCCTCTTTTCGAGCTGCGATGAGCTTGTCAAACTTCTCAGCAGCATACTTTGCCCGCAGGGTTTTTCCTTGAAAGGCTTCCCATCCTCGACACCCTTCATTCTTTCGAGCAATTTTTTGCTCCAGGTCCAAAGTACATTGCCCCCAATCACGCCCTGCATCAAGCCAGAGCCCAAAAAGCTCTGTCTTTTGGGAGGCTACTGCGGCATACTCGGAGCATTTGATTGGGGTACCATGGGCCTTGAGTTGCTTCACAAAGCAATCCCATTCCTTCTTATGCGTAGAAGAATTTCGAACTCTCTGCACCATGTTGGAAGTATTCTTGTTCACTGGGACCAGGGCATGCTCGTTGCTGGGCGCACGGAGAGCAGATTTTCGCACTGGTGGATCCTCTCCCCCTTCCTCTGCATCTACTTCTGACTCCACTTCTTCGTCGACTTCCATATTCTCTTCCTCCTCTCCTTCACCTTCTCCATCATCATCATCATCATCCGGGTCACTATCTCCTGGCTCTTCTTCTTTCCCGATGTTCTTTGCCTCTTCATCACCTTCAAACTCAAAGGCCTCTGCGTTTTCAATGGCGAGCGTCCCAGCCGTGCTCTTGCTGCCCTCTTCTCCATTCTCTACCTCCTCCTGCTCATCATCTTCATTCCCTGCATCCTTTGCATCCTCCTTTTCATCGGTTCCATCCTCTGTCTCGCTACCCTCATCCTCCTCCTTCTTGCTATCCTCATCATCCTCCTCCTCCTCTGCTTCTTGCTCAGGGGAATCACCTCGCAATTCTAATGGCTTCTCATCTTCACTCATCATCATTGGGGACCCGAAGATCTCACCATCACTATCATCAGAATTCTGAAGGATTTCTTGCAAGGACTTCAAATGCGCCTCTGCTTTCTGTCGCGATGTCATAGAGCTTTCTGAAGGCGCTGGTCTCCTGCTCTGCTCTGGAGTCTTGAAGAGATGCTGCACCTCTGCTTTCTTGCATGGCACATACTTTATATCCTCATTCTTTCTTTTCTTCTTCTTCTCCTTTCTGGTCGCATCCTTCTCCTGCTTGCTTGTCTCTTTCTCAAGTGCTTTTTTCTCCTTCCTTTCCTTCGCCTCTTTCTCTCCTGTCTCCTCCTTCTTGCTTGCTTTCTCCTTTTCCCTATTGCCTTTCATCTCGCTGCTTGCGCTTTTCGGTTTCTCCTTCTCATCCTTCCTCTCTTTGGTCGCCGCATGCTTCTCCTTCTCCTTCTCATCTTTCCTCTCTTTGGTCGCCACATGTTTCTCCTTCTCATTCTCATCCTTCCTCTCTTTGGTCGCCGCACGTTTCTCCTTCTCATTCTCATCCTTCCTCTCTTTGGTCGCCACACGTTTTTCCTTCTCATTCTCATCCTTCCTCTCTTTGGTCGCCACATGTTTCTCCTTCTTCTCATCCTTCCTCTCTTTGGTTGCCACATGTTTCTCCTTCTCCTGCTTCCTCTCTTTGACTTTCTCCTTCTCACCTATCCTCTCTTTGGCTACCTTCTCCTTCTCCTTCTCACCAGTTTTATGCTTCTCCTTCTGCTTCTCCTTCTGACCTGTCACGTCTTTGCCAACGGTCTTCTTCACTTTCTTTAATGCCTTCTGCTGTTCGATGTACTCCTTAAGTCGCTGAGTTGGGCCCTTCCTGCTGCTTGAAGGGTCTGACGAGGTGCTCTCTGGTGATGAGCGCACCTTAGACCTGGGCTCGTTGGCTGTCTTCTCCTCATGCTTCGGTGTCGGTGGTGTTTTTGCCCGGTGACGCTTTCTGGGAGGGGTCTTCATGGCCCCCAAGTGGCTAGCTGTAGCTATGATCCAAAAACACCGGCTGGTGAGCGACCACAATCAATCAATTTCACATGCTGGTTGTCCTGGATTTCTGGTCTAATATACAATTCGCAGGTTTTCGACCCCATTCGCAGGTTTTTCGACGCAAATCGCACTAGTGAAATGCACCAGTTTGGTAATGATTTTTTTGTGTTTGGAATGATTTTTTGTATTTGGATTGGATTGGTATGATTCTCCACCACATCTTCCACCCTTTGACCCGCACTTGCCGCTGCTGCGCTGTCGCTGCAAACCAGGCCAGAAGAGCCAAAGGGTCGCTTCAAGGCAAATCGCGTCATCGAATGGTCCTGGAGCCGGTTTGAGCATGGGACATCTTTCCAAACCCTGGGCTGCACCATGATGGACATTGAGCTTAGCATCACCAATCATTAGTGGCAAGGGGTCATCCCTCCAACCCCAAATGCAATAAACCTGAGCCATCATCAACCATCACAATTCCCAAGATGGAACAACCATGAGGGACAATGAGCTTGGTGGTAATGGGTCATCCCTGGAACCCCAAGTGGACTCAACATCAGCCATCATCAATCATCGAAATCCCCAAGACAGTAAACCTTGTGATAGCGGGTCATCCCTGTCACCCCCAAGATAGAACTTGAGCACTTGAGCTTATTGGTAATCGGTCATCTATGTCATCCTTCCAACCCCAAATGGAATTCACCATATTCAACCATAATCAAATTCCCCAAGGCTGAACCAAAAGGAACAGTAGACCAGTTAACCGCTACTGAAAGTTCCCAGCCACTGAGAGCACAACAAAGATGGACAGCTCCTTTTGCTTCACTCATCGTCGGCAGGACAATGTGTGGTACCCCAGCTTTGAATTTAGATAAAGGATCAAAGATGTGTTCATAAACACATTCGAGCTCTCAAAGAGCGTTCTTCGCCAAATCTTGCAATCAGACAATTCAATGGGTTATACTCCTGGGAACCATCGACAGCTTAGAGATCGTTCGATTCACATAGGATGTTTCTCGTTCCCCTTGTTACCAAATAGACCTTTGATGTGGGTTTCCAAATGGACTCTGGTTTGAGTGCATCATCTGATTGCAAATCCCCAAAAGAAAGCCAGCCCAACTACCGAGCTGACAGAAAGTCAATCACAGGTTGGAGATCAGCGCCGTTCACCCAGGCACGATTGACCCGGGGTCGGGCATCCAACTCATGGGTGTTCTTCATCTTTCTGGCTTTGGTCAACCATCGAATCGCAGCACGACGGTTCTTGTGCAAGAGTTTTGTTCGAGCACGAGCCACTGCTGCTCCAAACCTGGGATTTGGAATTGATGAACTTTTATTTGTTTATGAACATATTTGTAAAGCTCTTGATGGGATGGAAATCCATGATGATATATGTAAGCTCTTGATGGTGGGAATTGGGATGGAAATCCATGATGATATATGTATAGCCCTTGATGGTGGGTCTTGGGATGGAAATCCATGATGCTATACGTATAGCTCTTGATGGTGGGTATAGCTCTTGATACTGGGTCTCGGGATGGAAATCCATGATGATATATGTATAGCCCTTGATGGTGGGTTTTGGGATGGAAATCCATGATGCTATATGTATAGCCCTTGATGGTGGGTCTTGGGATGGAAATCCATGATGCTATACGTATAGCTCTTGATGGTGGGTATTGGGATGGAAATCAATGATGCTATATGTATAGCTCTCGATGGTGGGTTTTGGGATGGAAACCCCTGATGATATATGTATAGCTCCTGATAGTGGGTCTCGGGATGGAAATCCATGATGATATATGTATAGCCCTTGATGGTGGGTTTTGGGATGGACATCCAGACTCATAAGGGCCCAATGTGGTTGGTGTGCACTGAACACTTTTGAAGTAGAGCCACTGACGAGGATAAGATTGACTTCCTTTCAAGTCTTTGCCACCATGAACTCTGTCCTCCCCCTTGGCGTTCTTATAGCGAACTGCCATCTCCCGGGATTCCAGTTGAGGCTGCACGCGATGGTCCAGGATGCTGTTGATAGCGCGATGGCCTCAGATGGTGGGCTCTAAGCCCTGGCAGGGAGGACAGAAACCATAGTTTAGTCCCTTAAACCAACCATAGCTTAACCTTTAGTTTACACCCTCTAGTTTACGCCGAAACATTGAAAACAAAGTAAAGATTATGATACCTAAATAATACCAGGCGTCTACTGTACAGCACCGTGGGCTTCACAGTAGGGGCACCATATTCGCTCATGCGTATGCGCAACTTGTGCACGGTGACCATGCGCAGCACGTGTTGAAATAACGGGTGGTACTCCATGCAGGAGCTATGCGGCTGCTCTAAGATCCACCATATCATTTTTGCGCTACAGAGAAGTAATATGATGAAAGCTCGTGCTGCAAGCACGTTTCCTTCTCGGACAGCGACAGAGTCACCCCTGCCTAATGGCTTCGTTCGTGTCCGCAGGGTCGACCCACGGGACCTGAAGCGAGAAGGGGATGAAATGAGTTGTTCTGAATTGTTTTGAGGGGACCCCAAAGTAACCATCTACCCCAAATTCACCATCTACCCCAAATTCACCATCTACCCCAAAGAAAGAACATCACACTGTTACACTATTTCAATCCAGATACATGAACACCCATGTGCTGCACACGGGTGCAGTCAGGTGTCCGGAGCCCGGACGTAAGTTTGCTGCCATGAACAGCGCGTTTGAAAATCCTGCTGGTGTCAGCAGGTTCATATCCTCTGACAACGTGATGTCAAAGGGGCAAGCATTTCGTCCAGCCTGTTTGGCACCAAAGGGAAGGTTGCGGTTGATAAATTCTGATTAACATGTTAATGTCCCCTCAATTTGGTTTATATTTCAACCTTTACCCCATCAAGATTAACATTGAATGAAATCCCCCAAATGATTGGTTGTTGTTGAGGGCGTTATTTTGAAAACTAATGCACCTTCCATTCGTGTTTGGTCACCTCCATGTCTCCGCTGAAGCATTCCAAGTGGTCCCCCGGCTGGGACCAATCCAATCCAGGGATGGATGTCAAGAGCATGACGATGGTAGCAATAGCCTGGGTTGGCTAGTAGACGGTGGTAACAATAAATGAGAATACCCTTCTGTATGCAATGAATGGATGCTACATGGTTTCCACATTCTTCCTCCTAATAGACTTATAGTATTTTTTTTTTGGGGGGTTGGTGGCAAGTACACATCCATGACCATCAAAACAAAACGTATACCTTTAACCGAGTCAAACAGCCACTGGCGCACCAATGCCCTTCAGGCCCGAAAGAAGCCACTCTCGCTGCTTCAGCCGCATGTCCCGTGGCAGGCGGCAAGGGGATTGGGCCATCTCTGCATGAAACGGAAGATCCTTCATGGCCTTCTTCACCCTACCCCTGCGATCACGTTTCAGCTCCGTTTTTTTCTCAGACTTGCCCATGTTTTCACACAGGGTTTTTCCAAGTCTTCAGTTGGGCCAAAAGGTCTCTAGATCCGATGGGATTGAGCACATGCATGTCAACTTGTCAACATCAGGATCGGTAAAGACACATTTCCCGAACATACATACATATAATATTATATACTTTATATGTATATGGATCTATGTGTCTATCTATCTACAGTATATCTAAATCATACCATGTTGAAAACATCACGCGCCCAATCCAGATCGAGCCCAATCCAGATAGCACAGTCCTCCAATTGCTCTCGTAGAAGGATGGGAGGGAAATGTACCTGGAGCCGGCATTTTTTCACGGAGTTTAAAACCCTGTCCCCCTGTAGCTGTAGAGCGGGTGGAGCGTTGTGACACTTGGTTGCATTGTCAAGTTGGTGTTCAGCTCAATCGCAACCCAAACAAACCATAGGTTTGTTATTTTGTTCATAATTCATAGATCCAATGGGTGAGAAGAGCTTTCGGAGATTCAGAGGCCATTTTTCGAAACAGCGACGCTCGCACATGTTCACAGTTTGATGTTGCCACAAACGCATGTGGTCATTACACATGCGCTACCCCAAACACTGGACACGTCCTTCGCACACACATGTGCTCTATGAAGAAATTGTCCCAGTGCCATTCCCTATAGATGGCAACTCAAAGTGATAAAGATTCAACGTTTTCGAAGCAAACTGGAATTTATCCCTTTCAAAATTTGGACTCAGGGATCACCATCCAGCCCTCTCTTTGGCTTCCTTCCAAGCCTCACTTGGATCACTGAATTTTCCCCAAGTGATTTGGCCACGACGAAGACCCGCTCCGGCAGCCTCTTCCATGTCGCCTGACGTGCGTTTGACCACGTAGGCCTTTTGCTTGAGCAAGACTTCGATTGCCTCAGGCAGGGGAATATGGACACTTGGTGGCTTGGTGGAGCTTCGGATTTGAATTTGTTGGGAACAATCTTAAGCCATCAGTCAAACATGGTCCCAAAACATGTTCCCAAAACAAAACTTGCTATCATTGGTAAAACCGAAGGGCTGCCCCAGATCCACTCTTCATCGTATACCCATGCTTGCCAGTGTGGTGTCCGCTGGTCAAGGGACGTGCTTCTTCAGGAACACCCATAGCGACAAGGTCATAGTCATGGAAGCTTGAGAGTCGCGATTGCTCGGGGCTGTCATCACCGGCAGCTCTGGACATAGCATCGCGTTGCTTGATCTCACCCATTTTCTTTGCCTAAGCTGAACTGGTTGGTTTCTATGACCAGGTTTGACAATTGCATCACGCCTGGGAACCACAAGTTAGAACATACTTGGGAAAACATATTTTCTGTCCATATTATCACCCAAGAACATTAACAACATCAACATGAAATAACCATAGAAGAACCATACTTGTTTGGCTGGGTTGCGGTTTGTGGCCCTACAACTTCGGGAGGCTGCAGGCGCAATGTCTTGGCTGTGGACTCAGCAAGGCGCGGCTTCTTGCAGGGCGGGGTCACTGTGGAACCTACACTGGGCTCGTCAACGGTTTCCTCAAGGTTCATAGTGCTCAAGGCTCGATTCAAAGTAGACTTTTTTGCCTGCGCAGCAGCTGGATTCGTATTAGTCCCCAATGAAGATTGAGTGTCTTGGAAGGAACATGCATCCCAGCATGCGAACGACACTTGAACCGTTCACTAGTTTTAATTAGTTTTACATGTTTACCACTACCACTTCTACACAAAGAACCCCAGCCATGCTGCGCGCAGGCGCCTTCAGTTGGGCTTCATTGCTTTGATCCTTGCCAGATTTGTCCTGGCAGAGGACAGCGCAGGGAGTCGGATTGGAAACCATGATGGATACACAATACATTGTCTATGAGGGTTGTCGTGTTTTAGATTGGGCTCTGTATATTACATATAAATACATATATTCATATATATATATATATATTGGGGATACCACACAACACTCCGTGTCCTTGGAACCGTGGTGCTCCACCCAATTGCGGTAGGCGCCCTCAGTGGCAAGGTGGCCGTAGATCACATCTCCATAATCGTGGAAAGCAGCTCGGCACCACTGGTCATATCCAGGCACCAGGTCGTGACCCAACTCCTGAGTCAGGCCGCGTAGGATGTCTTCCACCATCATGTTGATCACACGCTTCCTTTTCGCCACACGCTCTGCCTCCTCCTCCCTTTCCCTCTTCCTATGATCTTGCAGGTTGCCAGCCATAATGGCACGACCCATCCACCCCGATGAGACCTGGCTACAATTGGCGTGGGGGTCATATTCTGACTCAGATGAGGAGTCAACTGGCTCTGCATCCTGCCCCTCCTGATCATCCTCTTCATCTCCATTCTCTCCCTCCTCCTGCTGCGCCTCTTCGTAGCCTTCACCCAAAACCACAGTTGGCGCATTCAAAGAGTCTTGGCTGTCAGGAACAGCAGCATCATTCTCCTCATCGGCAGCATCAGAGTTCTCACCGTCTTCACCTTCACCATCAGCTTGGCATGGATCACCACCATCGCCATGGTCCTGATCACCTTCATGATCATCATGTTCACTGTGACCAGGAATGCTTTCATCATCGCTAGAGTAGGGAGGAGAAGGACCCGGATCATCACTCCTAGCATCGACAGGAGCTTCAGGCTCTTCATCAGCACCAGCATCTTCACGAATCCTAGCGCCAACATCACCCTGCTCACCACCATCATTGTAATCATTGTCGCTCTCCTCACCTCTCGCTGGACTGGGCCGGAGGTAGCTCTTGAGCTCTGTCACTCGGTCGTCATGTCCTCGTTCTTTGCTGCTACGCCACAGTCCACGAAGTGCTCCTACGAGCTTCTTAGAGACCAGCCCCTCGTTCCCCGCGAGGGAAACTTTGCTCTCACCTTTTTCCCGATTGGGCTGGAACACCCGACGTCCTAGAATTCGATCAAACTCCAGCCAGACATCGGTCATGAAATAGGCGCTGGGAACCTGTGGGCCCACTAGCAGCGCATCCTTGGAAACATTTTTTAGTTGACATTTGCACATATTTTATTGATACTGCATATGTTCTCAAACGTTGTAGTATAACCAAAACACATACTTTTCATATGTCTTTGGTATGATGTTGGGGACTGATTGCCTGATGTCTGGGACCCTTCCCCAACCTTCTTCGGAAGAAATTTCACCACCGGTTTCAGAAAGTAGTAGTTGGAGCTGATCTCTTTGGCAGTAGGTGTTCGGCAACCCAGGGACTCGGGAAGATCCTGCAAATTGCCACCCTTCCACGATGCATCTTGCAACAGGTTGACGGTGGCCAACGGCAAATGGGGTACCCTCGATTGGGCTAGCGTTTCCTGAGCAACAATGGTGTTTGCCCCAAAGAAAAAAATAAGTTGACCCAATCCAAACCCAACCCAAACCCAACCCAAACCCAAACCCAAACACAACCACCAAATAAACAATGGGATTCCAAACCAGCCCAAGCAGCCACATCCTTCTGGCACCATGGCACTTTACCAGCACCTCAAGTCCAGAAGCTGATTTGAGTGACGCTTACTACACGTTGGTGTTTTTCAGAAAGGGGTTCCCTCTAAGACAAGCCAACTTGTGATGGGATCCTTTCCCTGCTTGTGTGAGAATACTTGATTTATTGTTCGATCGATGTGATGATTTGTGCTACTTGCTTTATTGTAGATCTCTTCCCCCTTCGCCCCACTCCAATTGAGCGCTGGACGCACAGAGCGCCACTGGCGGGGAGGAGTCAAATCATCCCGGGCATCGTGAAGCGCCATGACAGCGCACGACTCAGACTGGGAAGGTAGGTGGTGCTCCAATCCAAAATGGCCTTTTCCCAAGCAAAGTGACATCATGCGAAATGGGAAGAACGGAGCTCGCGCAGTCACGATGAGATTTCCAAACATCATTGGTGGATTATTAGAAACGGTTGTTAAAGTGGGTGATGCAATAATACCTCAATTTGGGGACACACCAATATGTGCGCTTGAATGGATATGTCATGGCATCGATGGAAAGAGATAGACCTTTCACTCCATTGTTCCTTTCACTCTGACCGCCGCCCCGGTGGCACTTCGCGAAGATGTGGTGCCCCCAATCGTCCGCTCAGCCTCAGGTTGGACCGTTGGCTGACATTGGCTGATGGAACATGTGGCATCGAAAGGATGGAACGGTGGTTGATTGATGGAACATGCGCTCATCGAAAGGATGGAACGGTGGCTGATTATCCAAGCTTGCTTTCCTACTCCAATAAACTAGTAAGAGTTGAATCATATGATCCATTTGTTCCAAATGCCAGCAGTGTTTCATTTGCGCTAGCTGAGATTGCGGAAGCTGAATCGTCACACACACACTCAATGTGTATATGAACTGTATATGTATGTGAATGTGTTTTTCGGTATGCAGTATGTTCGTTTAAGCTCAAATATGTACTATCATGAGATCAGTGTCCCGTGAAATCAGTTTCCTGGAGATCTGTGCCCCCTGCGTGCCAATGAGCTCTTCAAGCTCTTCAGCTCTCCGCCAGCAACAAAGTGGCCAGCGCACGCGCCCATGGTGACGCGAAGGGCTGGTGGAGTGACTGCATCTATCTATTTTTTATCTATCTATCTATCTATTTATCTATCTATTTATCCATCTCTTTATCTATCTATCTATTTTGAAAATATCTATCTACTTATCTATTTTTTTGATCTATCTATCTATCTATCTGTCTATCTATCTATCTATCTATCTATCTATCTATCTATCTATCCTATTTATCCATCTCTTTATCTATCTATCTATTTTCAAAATATCTATCTACTTATCTATTTCTATCTATCTATCTATCTATCTATCTATCTATCTATCTATCTATCTATAGCGTTTTTTTATCTAGCCCATCTATTCATCTATCATCGATTTCTCATGCCCTCTCATCCATAAGATGGCTAGCTCCCAAATGAGGAAACACCCACAATCAATTTGGGGGCTCACAACCACAAAAACCAGGCGAAACCAACAAAACTAGGAGATACGGACAAAAAATCGATAAGATGCACCCAAGTGATAATAACTAGTGTTGAATGGTGGTCAGCCAAATTCTTATCAGCCATCTAACATCACCCCAATCATTATGTATCTATTGTTGGGTATATAGGTGAACTTTCCACACCGGAAGGCATTGTCAGCTCCTCCCACACTGCGGGCTGGGTTCTGCGCCAAAATGGGCTAGGCCGTGGCACGGTGGATCACCCGGTTTGGAGTTCCCTAACTTGATTGGGTTGGAAGCGCCTGTACGAGCGCCGGTAGTTTGGATTGAAATTGTTTAACCCCATAAATGTATACGATTGTCAAATAGCCATTGGTCCTGGGACCAAACACGAAAGGACACAACACGGTAAGTGTCTCGCAGCCCATCCGTTGAAATTATTTGCCATTTGTTGTTTCTTTGAAACCGCGGCTGTGGTGGTTACCCAATCATCTGGTATACCAGGGAGAGAAGCAACAACAGGTTTACTGAAAAATGTTCACACACATAACCAAAGAATATAATGTCAACCGTGATCATAAGCGAACACACCCATGCACTTTCAAACTGGTAAGCCGGCAGCCTTGGGGGGTTCCAAGTTGAAGTGAGCAGCAAAAACATGGCCATATGACCCCACATGGATCAAAACACACCTTGGAAACATGCATCCATACATGCATCCCCGTAAAACACATATCAAAAATATACCCATATAACAATATTTACTTACGTTCCAGCATGCCTACATTATAACCCGAATGCTTTGACACGTTTGCAAATGGTTTTTTCTTTGCTTCAGAAAGCACACGTGGGCAAACCCGAATGCTTTGACACGTTTGCAAATGGCTTTTTCTTTGTTTCAGAAAGCACACGTGGGCAAGTTCTTTTTCTTGGCTCAAGAAATGGTGCACCGCTGCATGGGTTCTCAACATTTTTTTTGCTGATGACCCAGACCTGGAGGAACAATGAGAAAACGACACCTTCCTATACAAACGACAGGTTTGGGTACAAATGGCATGTTTACCATGCCTTTTGTATGGACGATGCTCTTTGGGCATGGTTGGAGTGACCAGGGGCACTGGCCAAACCTTGGTTGGGAGGACGTACGATCTGAAGTCTGCGTACAGACACCTTGGCGTTTGTGAGGAGCGCCTCCACGCAGCTTGGCTTGCAGTCTTCGACCCTGGCAGCTGCGAGGCCAAACTTTTTCGGATGCATGCTCTGCCTTTCGGTGCCTCCGCAGCGGTCACAAATTTCTTGCGTTGCGCCGAAGCGCTGAAAAACGTAGGGGCCCGTCTTTTCAATTTTACGTGGACTGCCCTTTTTGACGATTTTATCGTTGTTTGCCCCGCTGATGTCGCCGAAGAAACAGACAAAGCAGCGCGCCTCTTTTTCAAGCTTCTCGGTTGGTCGCTTGCATTGGAGCCTGAGAAAAACAAGCCTTTTGCCTCTGTTTTCAATGCGCTTGGCGTAGTTTTTTGACCTCAGCCGAGGCAGCGACGGCATTTTGGAGGTTTCCAACACCTTGTCGCGGAAAGAAGATTTATCGATTGTTATCAACCGAGTGTTAGCGTCCCAGCATTTTTCTGTCAAAGCTGCGGCCTCGTTGCGTTCACGCCTGAATTTTGCAGACGGTCACATTTTTGGACGCTTTGCAAAAAAGGCCTTGCGCTTGCTTGGCGAACACGCCGACTTTTCTGTTTCTGAGGTTGTATCGGGGGATCTGCTGACTGCCTTGTCTTGGTTACATGATCACGTGCTGCATGGACGCCCAAAAAGGATCAGCGTTGCAAAGAAGAAAACTTTTTTGCTTTTCTTAGATGGAGCTTGTGAAGGTGAGGACTGCGCGCAAACATGCTCCATAGGAGGCGTTCTAGTTGACAAGGAGCATGGGCCAGTCGCTTGTTTTGGTGAAGTAGTTCCTAAAGCAGTTGTTGACATGTGGAAAGAAAGGGGCTCAAAGCAGCTCATTTTTGAAGCTGAAATCTTGCCTTATGTTGTTGCGCTTCGAGTCTGGGCTCACTTGTTGCGAGATGCGTTGGTGTTAGTATTCATTGATAATGATGCAGCCAGACACAGTTGGGTGACTGCAGGTGCTCACACCCAACATGCCATGGACATGGTACATCGTGCCTTAATCTTGGAAGCAGAACTTGATGCATCAGCCTATTTTTGCCGAGTGCCATCCCATTCCAACATGATGGACCTTCGAGACTCAGTTTCGAGCTCTGCCACAGCATCGGGGCTACACGTGTGGAGGTCGATGGCAGTGACATCCTCATCTGTGCCGGGGCTGTTGATTGATGTACTGGGGGTTTGGATTGGCCCCCGGCGCTGAATGACAGCTCTGGTGCAGATGTCGATGTTGCTGCCAAGACAGCTATTTGCTTCGCCCCAATCTATCAGCAGTCGCTGCAAAAAGAGTGCGAACCTAGAGTGTGGGACAGGGCAGTGAGTGCTAGCTAGTTTGTAAGCTTTTAATGTTTCTCTTACTTTTGGTTCTTCTTGTTGGGCTGCCTCTAAGCTTGGTATTGTTCGGACTCTCCACCTTTTGAGTAAGTAGAGCGTCGACCTAGGTAGTAGTCGTCCACCTTGACTTTGGTTCTTTTGAACTTTGTTTGCTGTCGTGTGTGCCAGGCGCTCTACACAGGAAGGTGAACAATAATGATCCGCCCTATACCCCCAGAGTGGTTCCTTGTCTTGCGTTCCTTGCGACGCAATGTGTTCAGTAAGTCAGGTGGCAAGGGCATCTTTGGCCATTAGGCAGGCAGGGCCCTCCTTTTTTTGGGAGTGGCTTGGCAATGGAAATTTTGCAAGTAGACAATTCTTGGTCAGTAGCGGTGTGCAATGTTTTCTTTTGAGTTTCCGCCTGCTCGGAAGCATGGAAATGAGAGGCGCAATTTGTTGTTCTTGAAAAATTTGTTGTTTGTTAGGTTTGAGCTGAGGATCACTGTTGACGAGAGGGTTTCGTTCCATCGAAAATTGCGCTTGAATTTTGTGAAACACAAGATGGGATGAGAGATTGCAGCCTCTCGCATATCGCGCATTGCGTTCCCTTTGGTTTGGGGAGCGTGGAGTGTACGTCAATGGCTGTTGCGTGAAATGTTTTCCGCAGGTTTGTCGGGGCGAGTTCTGCGGTTTTTGTAGTTGGAGTTTTTTCTTATGTTGCTCGCGCATCGTGGGGCTGGCAAATTTTCCATGTGCTTAGTGTCACTGAGAGGCAGCAGGACATGAACTTTTATGATTCAAGTTTTTTTCCATGTGCCTCGCGGATCGTGGGAATGGCGTTGTTTTGTGTTGCTTTGGAGGAAAACCCGCGTTCCTTCCTTTAAAGCCGTAAAGCATGAGAGGGACGAGTGGCGCGGGCAGCCCACCTTAGGTCCGGAGTCGATTGAGGCTGTGGACTTTTGGGAATAGGTTTGTAAGCCGGGTTTTTGCTCATTAAAGGGATGTAAGATGTTTGCGGGGTCCGGTTGACCGCTGAATTTTTTTGCGGCTGCGCGGCTTCAAAAGTCTGGCTTGAATCGGGATGCAGTCGTTTGTTAGGGTTTGAGCTGAGGATGGTTGTTGACGAAAAAGTTTCGCTTTCAAGGCCAGCTCCGGATATCAACGATCATTGGAAATACGATCCATCCAGAAGAAAAATTTGCGCCCGAGAACAAAAATGGAAGGAATTCTTGTGTAGGGACCCCGTGTTCGAACTGACATTTAGAAGAAAAAATTGATAGAAGAAAGCCAAAGTTTCTGTCCTAGTCAAAATCCAAAACAACCAATCTAATGGAAATTTGGGAAGTCCTAATTGCAAATAGACACAAGCAGGGAGGGTTTGAATTATTTTGTTCGGTTGGAATTCTTGTGTGGGGGCCCCGTGTTCGAAACTGACATTTAGAAGAAAAAATTGATAGAAGAAAGCCAAAGTTTCTGTCCTAGTCAAAGTCCAAAACAACCAATCTCATGGAAATTTGGGAATTCCTAATTGCAAATAGACACAAGCAGGGAGGGTTTGAATCTATTTTGTTCGGTTCGGTTTTTGCCCAGTGGAAAATGGGCAGGCCTGTTCCATGGCATACAAAGCGCTTTTTCAGCAGTTCCATATTTCCGAGGAACCGTGATTACGACGGTCGGAATCCCGGTTTCTCTGGGTTGAAAGCAAAAGATTGGCGAATTTGCGACTGCGTCTCGGAAGAGATCGTGGGAACACGGTTGCGTTAGGTGAGGAGCGTGGGTCCAAGCGAAAACTTTCAACTTGTTTTGCCCTGGTGGGGAGACCGGAGCATGGCCGCAGGGGGCCACATGAAATTGATTTTTGCTTTCATTCTGGTTGCGTGGGCTGCGGCTTTAGAAAGCGGGCAGAGGGCTTTGACGCTGACGCGGAAAGAAACGAATGCCGCTAGCCTGCCATCTTTCGACGACTTGCAGGAGCCCCGGCGAGAGATGATGTTGGCAATTGCCCCCAAAGTGATTTTCAACTGTGGCAGCAGCTGGGGTGATTTCCTTCCAGCCTTGAGAGCAGGGCTGCCCCAAGGTTGTTGTGCCGACGCGTGGAAAACCATGTGAGGAGTTGGCGAGCAATGCAGAGAGTGCTGGGAACATTTATAGGCAGGAGCTGTGGTTCAAAATTGTTTGTGGGTTGAAGCAATCCCTTGCGACGATGCAGGAAAAGAGCGGCTTCAATTCCATCTTTTGCCGACGGTGCCGAGCGCAGTGATCCAGCAGTTGCGGGAGCTGTCAACGAGCAGCGCCGTGTTTGTACAGGAATCCGGTCTGTGCAAGATGATGCCGTGAAGCAGCTCTCTCAGCTAGTCGAAACTGGTTCAACGCGGGCGCTCAAAAACTCGTGTTACCCGCATTGTTTTGTCAGCATGGCTCTTTGGCCGTTGAGGCTGAAAACGCGAAAGCGGTATGATCAGCGGTGTTTTTCAGAGGATTTTGCGAAGGTGTTTTGTTAATTCAGGTGGAATATGCTACATGTCGTGGTTGCAGAAAAAAGTAGCTTTGCCGTGCTCTAGTGTTGCTGGGGCGTTCCTTCGATGCATGTTGTTCTTTTGTGCCAGCTACGACCAAGCATGCCCGGAGGCCATTTGGAAGCATGTGCTTTTGGACCGCGCTGCTTTCTAAAGTGTTTACGTTCCACAAGGGCTGGACATCTTCCAATGGCAGTTGCCACGCGCCGGTCGAGTATGGGGGGCCGTGTGCTTCGGTGGCCCGCTTGAGTTTCTTTGGTGAAGAAGACAAAATCAGATTTGAAGGAGATTGCAAGGTATTTGGCGCCGTCCAGTGGTAAAATTTGGCGATTGGTTTGGCGGCGATTGTGATGCTCAGGTGTGCTTCTGTCAGAGTGCCAGCGCTGGAAGTTCAGCAGGCCGGGCAGATGTCGCCCAGCAAAAACAGCTTCTACGCCGAGCAGGGCGCAGCGAAGACAAACGCAGACCTGATGGGGTAGCCGTCCCAAACGGGCCCATTGTTTGAAAAGGTTTTGATTCGGTAGCAAGCATGATCTGCTCAGAAGCCAGTCGCTGTTTCGATAACGGTGGAAAATCGTCGTCCGTGACGCGCTCAATGGGCTTAGGAAATGATTGTGGTTGGCATTTTTGCATATTGGGTCGCGCTGTCGCAGTGAGTGGGCCGGGCGTGCGGGCGCAATGCGATGGGTTTGCTGAATAAGTTGAGGTGTCAAACGTCCGAATTGAAAAAGTTGCAGCGGGCAGTCAGTCAGATCAGACAGAAGATGCAGGGCTTTGTGAAATATTAAATGATTTAAAGTGCGCGACATGCTGCGTTTTACATTGTTTGTAGCGGGTGCAGAGGTCCGTTGGGGGAAAGGCGAGCAAAATTGCGCGTCCCTGTGGCAAACGGCCTGGAGGTTTCGCGCATTTTTTGGCCGATTAGATGTTCAGAAAACGTACGGAGCTGTGGCAAAAAGCAATTTGCAAGCCGATATCGTTAAAGCGCTGGGGTTCCAAGAATGCGCGGCGCTGCGGCGAAACGCGTGTTTGGAAGTCCAAATATGGCTGACATGCTCGGGGCAGTTTGGAAGATCAGATGTTGAAGAAGTATATTATACAGCTTTGCGGTGATTGGTTGTGCGATAAGAATGTTTGCTGCGCAGGCTTTTGCCAAGGAAATAATTTCGATTCTGCTGGCGCTGAATTCTTTGGCGGCGCATGGCTGACGAAGAGACGAAGAGATTGCGTCGACTTGAAAAGCTACAGCGTCGAGATTGCGTCGCAATATGCCTGTCAGAAATCAAAATCATAAAGTGTGAGAAGCCCGGGGTGTTTTTGAGAGATCAGATGTTCTTACGGCGCACGCTGCTGTGGCGAAACGCGCAGTTACAAGTCAAACAATTGGCCTGCGTTCATGGACTGTCACAGGTGATCGGAGCGAGATCAATTTATCCTCACTGTCATCATCGCCGTCATCATCATCATCATCACCATCATCAACGTCAACATCAATGTCGTCATCAACCATCAACATCATCATCATCACCGCCATCATCATCATCATCATCATCATCATCATCATCATCATCTCCATCATCATCTCCATCATTAATGATCTACATCCTCCTCCCCGTCCTCCTCATCCTTTTCATCATCATCATCATTTCCATCATCAATGATCTACATCCTCCTCCTCCTCATAATCACAATCATCATCATCATCATCATCATCATCATCATCATCATCATCATCATCATCTCCATCATCATCTCCATCATTGTGCCGTCATCCACATCAGCCAATCATCATCGTCATCATCACCATCATCATCATCATCATCAGTCATCATCGTCAGTCATCGTCATGTAACGTCAAGTAAGCGCCGCAGCCAAACAAGTGTCACAGCCAAGAAAATGTCACATATCCAAGCAAGTGACGCAGCCGACTAAGGAACTAGAAACACTGCCGGGGAAAAAGATAAAGCGTCAGAGCGAAAAGAATCGCCAGACAAAAACGAGAGAAAAGAATCGCCAGCGCAGGAAAAACGTCAAAGCGACAACCGACGCAGAGGAAACGCATTAGAGAAACGCGTAGAAACGCCAGAAGAAAAAGCAACGCCGCCAGCGGGCCGCGAAAGTGAACCGCCAGAGAGACAAAAACTTGCAACAAAAACGCCAAGGAAGCAAACCCGCCAGAGAAGAGACGCCAGGAGAGAAACAAACACCAGAAGAGAAACAATGCGACATCGTCGTCGCCTCCAGCCATCATCCACACCATCGCTTCGTTTTCTATCTTCCGATAAGTTTGTTACTCCGGAAACTTCTATTGCTGCCTTGTGCGGTTATGATGTTACGCCAGCTGGTTGTTCTTGCGCCCCCTACAGTGGGTTGCAACGCGCGCTTAAAGAACATGCCCTTCCGTTTGCCTTTTACGAATGAGGTCTGCGTTCCGATTACAAAACTTAAAGATGGAATTGCCGTGGACGTTGTTCTTGATGAGATGGCGACAAACATGAAAGGCTGGCGCGTGCTTCGTCTCATGAAAGCGGTGCTTTCTGCAAGCGCAGAGATGTTTTTTTGTTGTTTAGGCAACCAGCACTTTGTCGGGCCATTCAATTGGCTTACAATATGTCGGCAAAGGCTTTTGCGCGTCTCGGCCTGTCATTGGTGCAATCCCCTGTAGCAGCCTAGCGGGCATTTTGTTGTAAAGGGCTGTTGCCAAGAAAAATTATCCCGCCCTACCCCCAGACATACCCTCAAGTACTTGGTGTCTAAAGGCCTTGCCCCTTGGGGGTGTGACGTCCAGGGGTCTGAAGCGCTCAGCTTTTACCTTTAGACCCCCAAACCCATGAATCCTTCTATCATTTTAGACCCTTATTGCGTGTCTATACATGAGCAACCACTGATTGTGCTGGCGAACCAGATGGGTCCACGAGATCTGATTTAAAATTTGATGTCAGTCACTTGTCAAGTTGATGTAAAATTGAACGAGATAGCCTGAATCAAGATGAGCATCCCTGATAAATGCAACGCAGTGGCAGTATATGACGTTCGTGATGTTACGTCAGTGTGGGTGGGTCTGAAATGGTATCCCCCATAAAGATTCATACAGTATGGGTACGCAATGGTTTTGCAGCCCAAGGGATATCGTTTCAGACCCCCAGCCCAGACCCCATGAAATGAAACTTTTTGAATGCAGGTTTCTCTATGTACCATTCTTTCCCTCTCTGTCTCTTTTTTTCTCTCTGTCGCAATGTCTCCAAGACAATACAGTTTCGTTCGGAATCAGAACCCTTCAGGGGGTGTGCGTGAAACGTACAACAGAAAGGGATTTGCCAGCAATAGGAACAGAGTTCCCCCCAGGGTCTGGGATTGCTACCTGTTTAGGGGTTATTAATTGTCTTGGGGGGTTGGCAAAGCATGTTTCATGGTTATGATTGTGCTTTCAATCACCTTGCGTGTAGCATTGGTTGCAACTGCCGACAGATTTGTTCGAGTGTTCCCAAATCGGCAGGTGGTGCAGGAGGAGTCCGGGACGGTTGTTGGCTGTTGCTTTGGTTCTTTTTTTTTGAGCCCTGCCCGCCCGCCGGTTAGGGAGGGGGATTTCCCAACCATTGGATTGGGAAGAAGTATCCCTTCACTGGGGATGGGCTGGTGTTCTAAATTTATGCTGAGGTGTGGTGCCTCCAGGTAGGCTTGCAGTTGGCCTCCCAGGCATTGCTGGTGAGACCAGCATGCTGGGAGGCATGTGGAAATCTGTGCCTCCACTTGCGCCTGCATGCTGCTTCCCCCTAACTACGGCTGATGCTTGTATTAAGAAATACGTATTTTTGGATTAGAGTCTAAAAGATTTCTTAATCCACACCCTGTGATTAAGAAATATGTGCCCCGAAATAGACTCTAATCTGGATTTCTTAATTCGGTCATTGGAATTAGTCGGTGATGGGGGTGAGCCGCTAATAGGATTCTCTGTGCAAATTGGGATCTGAAACTGGTCTGAAATTCCTTGAAACATCAGCCAAACATAGGCCTTAACTGCAAATGAATGGATGGGCAGGACCCAATATAGGAGGTTGTGACCTGCCTGGTCGGAATCTTCCGTTTTCCTGGAATTTTAGGAAGTTGTGACGTGCCATCATGAATCCTTATCTTCATCTTCTTTTTTAAGAGGTTGTGACCTGCTTGGTCGGAACCTTCAGTCTTCCTCGAATTTTAGGAGGTTGTGACCGGCCATCATGGAACCATATCCAAAACTTGAACCCGGGGCTCGTGTTTCATGGTGTTTGGGACCTGTTTCAGACCCCTGCTGGGAGGGTCACCTGGCTATCATGAAGGGCTATCATGACCTGGTCTGTCTGCATTGATAGTTCATGTGTATGCTGATCAATGATTATGAAATTGCTTCGGGAAATGCCACATGCATCAGCATCAAGCCTCAGGCTGGTTGAATCTACGACGCCGAGTTCCTTATTATATAGTACAGTGTGGTTGCCAATTAAAATTAGTAAACTGTGACACCGGTTTGTGTTGGTTCTGTTCACTCTTCCCAGCAAGGACCCAAAAAGAAGGTCTGAAACAGGTCTGAAACTCACTACTTGGAGCATTGCGGCTTCCCTTGTCAGACACCACCCAACAAACGCTCGGAAACAAGCCTTTGTCCCTGCCCTAGTTATGCTAAGTCAAATTCTTACATACTTGGGCGGGGTTGCGAACAGGGATTTAGTTGCTGTAGAGCATCACGCAGTGTGATGGTTGGATGGGGGTGCGAACAGGGATTTAGTTGCTGTAGAGCATCACGCAGTGTGATGGTTGGATGGGGGTGCGAACAGGGATTCAGTTGCTGGAGAGCATCACGCAGTGTGATGGTCGGATGGGGGTGCGAACAGGGATTCAGTTGCTGTAGAGCATCACACAGTGTGATGGTTGGATGGGGGTGCGAACAGGGACTTAGTTGCTGTAGAGCAACACGCAGTGTGATGGTTGGATGGGGGTGCGAACAGGGATTTAGTTGCTGTAGAGCATCACGCAGTGTGATGGTTGGATGGGGGTGCGAACAGGGATTTAGTTGCTGTAGAGCATCACGCAGTGTGATGGTTGGATGGGGGTGCTAACAGGGATTTTGTTGCTGCAGAGCATCACGCAGTGTGAATTATTTATTCATAAATAATATTATGTGCTTGTTAGTGCAAATCATTAATTGTAATTATAAACGTAGTTACTTGTAAATTTTTTTCCCAAAAATAGAGTCTAGTAAATTACCCTCCCCAAAAATTAGAATCTATTTTCTTGTTTAATAAATTTTCTTAACAGAGTTATCGACCGTAGGTTGTTTTGGGCCAGCCCTTTCCCCCAAAGTAAGGGATATTCTAGGTCGATGCGATCTTGGGATTGGCCCTTGTGCGTAAGCTGGGTGAGTTTGTGTAGTTGTTACATGGATTGGATTGTCTGGTGTTGCAGGGTTTGCAAAACAAGTGGCTTTGCGCTTTTGGGGATAGAGTCCTAGGTTGCCTTGTTCGGGTCATTCATTCTGAGCTTTGCAAGTTCAGGGTTCGACAGTTTCCATGTTGGTTGCGTGCCACTGGGTCCAGCCTGCAATGCGATTATTGAGATTGGCGTCGGAAGCTTGATGATTGTTGTTCATGTTGTCTTGCTTCTTTTGTATTATTGCTGAGCAAATCCCTGTTTTAGTAATGGCTAGGAATCATGGTCAACCATGTTCCTTAACTTGTAAGAGTTCATTGATTTTTTGCTGATGGCTGAATAGTGCTTAATGGATGGTAAATGATCGCTAAAAATTATACCCTCAACTTGAAAGGGTCTAGGATGGGCGACACCTGGGTGTCAATTTCTGGAGGGTCTAGAATGGTCTGAGTACCATTGTAGACCCTCTCAACTGATACTATTGTAGACCCTACCATCCTTTGTTGTTTTGAAAGATGAGTTTCCTGTTTCGGTTCTTGCAACCTTGGGTGATGAGAGGTCTCGATTTCTTGAACACGTTGCATCCAAAGTTGAATAGGCCCATGATTCTTGGTGCATGGTTTTTGGAGGATGGCCATTGGAATGGTTGAAGGAGTGTCCAAATACTGGATCGGTTTTTGCAACGTTGCGTCCAAAGTTGAGTAGGCCCATGATTCTTGGCGCATGGTTTTTGGATGTTTTTGGAGGATGGCCGTTGGAATGGTTTTTGTAGGGGATGCTTGTAGGGCTGCTTGAACCATGGTGAAGAAATATTGAATTCATGGAAGATCGTTGTAGGCTGTGCTGCTCAACACGGTTGGCTGGGGAAACGCAGGTATTACATCTCCGCAAACGCTGGACCTCTTGTTTTGATTAGCCAGGCGAGCCGCATTTCAAAAAGAAACATGTTGGCTTTAACCGAGCTACTCCGGTACCATGAAATTGTTTTGCCTAAAATGCTTGAAATTTACGTTGAGAAAATGTGGGGCCTGCGCTGGGAATAAACTAGTTTTTAGCCAGGAATGCTTGTTGTCAGGTATCATGAAAGTGCTTTTCCTGAGGCATGGTCTCATGAACTTGGGGTCTAAGCTAATTTTCCTCAAGTTGGTCCGTTGTTTGGGTTCTGCGTGGGCTCAGGGTATACCATTTCAGACCCATCCGATAATTCAAACGTGGCAAAAGGTAAGTTCATACATCGCATGCTGCCCTGTTTGGCTCATGCTGGATTATTGCTGTGTATGTATGCATTTCAAAAACAAACATGTTGGCTTTAACCGAGCTACTCCGGTATCATGAAATTGTTTTGCCGAAAATGCTTGAAATTTGCGTTGAGAATATGTGGGGCCTGCGCTGGGAATAGATGGGTTTTTAGCTGGGAATGCTTGTTGTCAGGGATTTTGAAATTTTTTCTTACACATAGCTGGATGGATCTGCAGTCTGGAGGTTTTCAGGCATGGTTTTTTGAATTTGGGGTCTAAACTGAATGGGATATCCTTTGGAAAGGTCCTGTGAGCATTGTGAACCGCCAGAGGCTCTTCTGAAAAAGTTGGCACTTCAAAAGCTTACCCAAACATTTGGCAATCTCGAAAACAAGATTTAAAAAACAACCAAGGTCAATCCCATTGATAGTGGACCATGGTAGACTTAAATGCTTAATTAGTGTTGGTAAATTGTGCTTTCAACTAGGGGGTAACAACCAACAGCGTCCAGCCAACAGCGTCCCTCCAACTTAGTTGTGTAGTTTTTTGGGGATATGATTGATTTACCATATATCATGTAACCACTAAAAGTTAGACTTTTAGCAAGGGATCTAAGAGCCACCAAGATATCCCCGGGAACACCATTCTAGACCCATGCATGTCAAAAAACGAAAGGTCTACAGTAGTCACGAACACGTAACGTATAGACCAGGCTATAACCATTCTAGACCCACGTTTTGGGGTCTACAATGCTGAACCCAGGGTCCCGGGCTGGATGTTGAGAGGATTAAAAATTGACGATTTTTTGTGAAAGACAGGGTTCGCGTATGTTGTTGTCGTGTGAGGGGTCTAGACTGGGTATACCTTTCAAGTTTTGTCCTGAGAGGATTTCACTTGAGACCCCAGCCCCCCCCAAGTAGTTGAGGGTATCCCCAGAGTGGTTTGTTGGCCTGCAATGTTCTTGAGGGCTGTGTGGCTCCAAAATCTGGATTGAATCGTTCTTGCAGAAATTGTCGGCGGTAGGGTTTGAGTTGAGGATGGTTGTTGACGGCAAGGTTTCGCTTTCAAGGCCGGCCCCGAAAATTAGCTATCATTCAAATCGCGTTGGAAAGTATGTGGCCAAGAATTTCAACGAAGGGAACCATTGCCAAAGGGGCCAATCTACTAAACCGATGCGCTGGAAAAAAATGTTGATAGTAGAAAGTCAAAGCTTTCCATGAAACAGAAGAGCCATGCGAGACGCCAAGCCAGAACCCTCGAAGAGATAAAGTCCTAGCCCTAGACCAAGCGCGTCAGGATTCAATGTTGTCCGTCCAGAAGATTGCGTTGCGCTTGTCCAGCTAGCCGCTGCCCGCGTGACGTATTGGCGTCCTAAATGTTTCGTGCCTTCTCTGCTGTAAGTTTTTGTTGCGGACTGCCCGGTTGGTTGTTGAAGCGTTGCAGTTTTTGGCAAGTGTGGCGGCCTGTCTGGGTGTCTAGCGCCTGCGCTTTAAGTAAGACAGCCCGGTATCAGTGCTTCACAAGAATGAAAAGACTGGGTTGGAGGCGCGCAAGGTCATTTTGATGCGCTGTGCTCACCAAGTGAGCAGCAGAGAAGTGGGGTTGTGCGCAGTGTAGAGCAGCGAAACGCAGCGCACTGAATGTCTCTAGTTCATGAACACCTTGCCTGTACAGGTCTGAAGCCGCCTAGTTGTAGAGTGGGTAGGGTGGCAAAGCTTGCTTTTGCTCAGGCGGTTTCAGATTGTTTTTGTCCCACCACCATCCCCAATCTGGCCACCGGGAGAGTTGGTTCCATGCTCTAGTGCTTAGGTATTCTGCCAGGGTAGGCTGCTAGTTTCAGGACAGATCTAGTTGGAAATTAGATTTGTCTGGCTGAGCTGTTGTACAGTTGAACATTGGTCCGGCGCATCCCCGTACAAAAGCAGCTGCTGGACGTGTGCTCCTGGTGGCTAGAACCATGTTTAGATGTTTGATGTTGGGAGGTTGTGTAGCTAGGTGTGGTAGAACTTGAGACGGTTGAAGAAAGAATTGGGCTCTGCTTTCGTGATTTGGTGTTCCCCCCAAATCGGTTGCCCTGCGCTTTTCGGCCAGTTTCTTATTTTCAAATTTTAGCAAGGGGCGCTTATTGGTTTTCCGTACCTGCTCAAGAGCAGGTTGGGGTAGCCTGGGTTTGCAGGTTGTTGTCGTATTGGGTTTTCTTTTTCCCCCGCATTTCCTGAGGTGGGGATTTGATTCCTCGCAGTCGTTTTCTAGCTAGCGGTGTTTGCGCGTTGGTAAGAGTAGTGGGGTTATTTTTGCGCGCAGTCCAATACATTGGTGGGGGACTGGAGCAATCCGATAATTAGACTATTGGGGGATGGGCGCGCGTGTGGGCTAGGCCCTAGGCTTTCGCGTGCGCCGTTAAAAATCGCCCGGCATTGGCCCTTGCCAGTGCCACCAATAATTGAGTGTTTTTATCGTTACCAATAAGGATGGAAAAGTTGGGGGTGGACATAATTTCCACGACTCGCAAGGTCATTTTGCTAGCTTCCAATCTATGGAAACTAGATCTGTGAGTACGTGATTCGCGCCGTTTGCGCCGCATCGCGCGCGCCGCCAGTGCCGCCAAATGTCCGGTTTTCTTTCAAAATGATAGCTTCAATTTGCCAAGGGGGCCGGATGAGGTGTTGCCTGCAATTTCTTTCAAGGCAGTTGTCTAGCAGTATTGTTGCTGTCTTGCTGCTTGTAAAAATTGTTGCTTGGCTGTGGGCTTGTGCCGTTCATTGTGCGCAGACACGTATTCTGAAGTAAAATGTTTCCCGGCTATGCAAAAAAATCGAGGAGAATTGTGTTATTGCTGAATTGGCGCCATGCGACCCATTGTTTGAGGGGAGGAACAGACCAGGCGTGGTGGAGGGAAGCGGTGGTGAAAGCGGTTGAGAATCTAGGTTCTCACTTGTAGACCAAATTTGATGTTGCGTCGAGTGTGCTTTCTTTGGTTTGCCTTGTGCAGCTCCAGCATCGCTGCGCGTCAAGCCCCCTTGGCGCATGCGCGTGCTAATTTGAAAGGCGTGGTTGTTTTTGCGTTTGCAAGCCTTCTCGATTTTTGATTTGCGTGTCAGAACTCCTTCGTCCCAACCAGCCAGATATGGGTACCGTCACTTTAGCGATGTTGTGGGGGGCCCAGTTTTCGCAAGTCTTCGTGTGCAACATGCAAGGCGCCGTGGGGGCGCATCCTTTAGGAGGCTTGGTCGTGTGCAACATGCAAGGCGCCGTGGGGGCGCATCCTTTAGGAGGCTTGGTGTGCAAGGTCTTGCGCCCGGCTTTCAGCATATTGGCGCTGCGTTGCAGATTACCAACGAAAAACGCAGGCTTGCAAAAGGGGAAGGGGTGGTTGCCAGTTGGTTGCGTTGCGACCGAAATGTCAAATTTGATGTTTGGCAGTCGCCCATGGTTTGGATGAATATGCGCAAGTCCAGGGTGTTGCAGGCTGACGCTTTTTCAATTTTCAGGGAAAATGCCAAGGCATGAGTGCGTGTCTATTGTGCAGGCGGCGCAGCAGAGCTTCTTGACCCAAGCAAAACAGCGCTTGGCAGAAATAGCTGCTTACCTGCATTGACGAACTGAATGTTTCAGTGCTGGCTGAGCTGTTGTACAGTTGAACATTGGTCCGGCGCATCCCCGTACAAAAGCAGCTGCTGGACGTGTGCTCCTGGTGGCTAGAACCATGTTTAGATGTTTGATGTTGGGAGGTTGTGTAGCTAGGTGTGGTAGAACTTGAGACGGTTGAAGAAAGAATTGGGCTCTGCTTTCGTGATTTGGTGTTCCCCCCAAATCGGTTGCCCTGCGCTTTTCGGCCAGTTTCTTATTTTCAAATTTTAGCAAGGGGCGCTTATTGGTTTTCCGTACCTGCTCAAGAGCAGGTTGGGGTAGCCTGGGTTTGCAGGTTGTTGTCGTATTGGGTTTTCTTTTTCCCCCGCATTTCCTGAGGTGGGGATTTGATTCCTCGCAGTCGTTTTCTAGCTAGCGGTGTTTGCGCGTTGGTAAGAGTAGTGGGGTTATTTTTGCGCGCAGTCCAATACATTGGTGGGGGACTGGAGCAATCCGATAATTAGACTATTGGGGGATGGGCGCGCGTGTGGGCTAGGCCCTAGGCTTTCGCGTGCGCCGTTAAAAATCGCCCGGCATTGGCCCTTGCCAGTGCCACCAATAATTGAGTGTTTTTATCGTTACCAATAAGGATGGAAAAGTTGGGGGTGGACATAATTTCCACGACTCGCAAGGTCATTTTGCTAGCTTCCAATCTATGGAAACTAGATCTGTGAGTACGTGATTCGCGCCGTTTGCGCCGCATCGCGCGCGCCGCCAGTGCCGCCAAATGTCCGGTTTTCTTTCAAAATGATAGCTTCAATTTGCCAAGGGGGCCGGATGACGTGTTGCCTGCGATTTCTTTCAAGGCAATTGTCTAGCAGTGCTGTTGCTCTCTTGCTGCTTGTAAAGATTGTTGCTTGGCTGTGGGCTTGTGCCGTTCATTGGGCGCAGACACGTATTCTGAAGTAAAATGTTTCCCGGCTATGCAAAAAAATCGAGGAGAATTGTGTTATTGCTGAATTGGCGCCGTGAGACCCATTGTTTGAGGGGAGGAACAGACCAGGCGTGGTGGAGGGAAGCGGTGGTAAAAGCGGTTGAGAATCTAGGTTCTCACTTGTAGACAAAATTTGATGTTGCGTCGAGTGTGCTTTCTTTGGTTTGCCTTGTGCAGCTCCAGCATCGCTGCGCGTCAAGCCCCCTTGGCGCATGCGCGTGCTAATTTGAAAGGCGTGGTTGTTTTTGCGTTTGCAAGCCTTCTCGATTTTTGATTTGCGTGTCAGAACTCCTTCGTCCCAACCAGCCAGATATGGGTACCGTCACTTTAGCGATGTTGTGGGGGGCCCAGTTTTCGCAAGTCTTCGTGTGCAACATGCAAGGCGCCGTGGGGGCGCATCCTTTAGGAGGCTTGGTGTGCAAGGTCTTGCGCCCGGCTTTCAGCATATTGGCGCTGCGTTGCAGATTACCAACGAAAAACGCAGGCTTGCAAAAGGGGAAGGGGTGGTTGCCAGTTGGTTGCGTTGCGACCGAAATGTCAAATTTGATGTTTGGCAGTCGCCCATGGTTTGGATGAATATGCGCAAGTCCAGGGTGTTGCAGGCTGACGCTTTTTCAATTTTCAGGGAAAATGCCAAGGCATGAGTGCGTGTCTATTGTGCAGGCGGCGCAGCAGAGCTTCTTGACCCAAGCAAAACAGCGCTTGGCAGAAATAGCTGCTTACCTGCATTGACGAACTGAATGTTTCAGTGCCGCCCAGGGCAGTGGCTGAGGAGGGCGTGTATTGCGGCGTTGTGAAAAGCGCAGCCTTGCCGGGCCAAGACGTTGCAGATGTCGCGTTCCGTTCTGCTGCCTTGCTCGCTGATGCTTTGCTTATTCTTCAATTTGTCGAATTCAAAACTACCGCTTCGCGTTGCCGGCCAATGAATGTCATGAATTTTTGCCGGTAGGGTAACGCAGTGGTTGTGGTGAGGAGCCATCTTCCAAGAAGTCAAATTTTTACCTTGAAGCCGTGTGTCACGTCCGGGGTAGGCTCTTGTGATGGCCCCCGGTCTGCGCAAGGGAAGTGTAAAGACCAAGTTTTTCATGATTAGCGGTTTTCCCCCGCATTTCCTGAGGTGGGGATTTGATTCCTCGCAGTCGTTTTCTAGCTAGCGGTGTTTGCGCGTTGGTAAGAGTAGTGGGGTTATTTTTGCGCGCAGTCCAATACATTGGTGGGGGACTGGAGCAATCCGATAATTAGACTATTGGGGGATGGGCGCGCGTGTGGGCTAGGCCCTAGGCTTTCGCGTGCGCCGTTAAAAATCGCCCGGCATTGGCCCTTGCCAGTGCCACCAATAATTGAGTGTTTTTATCGTTACCAATAAGGATGGAAAAGTTGGGGGTGGACATAATTTCCACGACTCGCAAGGTCATTTTGCTAGCTTCCAATCTATGGAAACTAGATCTGTGAGTACGTGATTCGCGCCGTTTGCGCCGCATCGCGCGCGCCGCCAGTGCCGCCAAATGTCCGGTTTTCTTTCAAAATGATAGCTTCAATTTGCCAAGGGGGCCGGATGACGTGTTGCCTGCGATTTCTTTCAAGGCAATTGTCTAGCAGTGCTGTTGCTCTCTTGCTGCTTGTAAAGATTGTTGCTTGGCTGTGGGCTTGTGCCGTTCATTGGGCGCAGACACGTATTCTGAAGTAAAATGTTTCCCGGCTATGCAAAAAAATCGAGGAGAATTGTGTTATTGCTGAATTGGCGCCATGCGACCCATTGTTTGAGGGGAGGAACAGACCAGGCGTGGTGGAGGGAAGCGGTGGTGAAAGCGGTTGAGAATCTAGGTTCTCACTTGTAGACCAAATTTGATGTTGCGTCGAGTGTGCTTTCTTTGGTTTGCCTTGTGCAGCTCCACCATCGCTGCGCATCAAGCCCCCTTGGCGCATGCGCGTGCTAATTTGAAAGGCGTGGTTGTGTTTGCGTTTGCAAGCCTTCTCGATTTTTGATTTGCGTGTCAGAACTCCTTCGTCCCAACCAGCCAGATATGGGTACCGTCACTTTGGCGATGTTGTGGGGGGCCCAGTTTTCGCAAGTCTTCGTGTGCAACATGCAAGGCGCCGTGGGGGCGCATCCTTTAGGAGGCTTGGTGTGCAAGGTCTTGCGCCCGGCTTTCAGCATTGGCGCCGCGTTGCAGATTACCAACGAAAAACGCAGGCTTGCAAAAGGGGAAGGGGTGGTTGCCAGTTTGTTGCGTTGCGACCGAAATGTCAAATTTGATGTTTGGCAGTCGCCCATGGTTTGGATGAATATGCGCAAGTCCAGGGTGTTGCAGGCTGACGCTTTTTCAATTTTCAGGGAAAATGCCAAGGCATGAGTGCGTGTCTATTGTGCAGGCGGCGCAGCAGAGCTTCTTGACCCAAGCAAAACAGCGCTTGGCAGAAATAGCTGCTTACCTGCATTGACGAACTGAATGTTTCAGTGCCGCCCAGGGCAGTGGCTGAGGAGGGCGTGTATTGCGGCGTTGTGAAAAGCGCAGCCTTGCCGGGCCAAGACGTTGCAGATGTCGCGTTCCGTTCTGCTGCCTTGCTCGCTGATGCTTTGATGCTTATTCTTCAACTTGTCGAATTCAAAACTACCGCTTCGCATTGCCGGCCAATGAATGTCATGAATTTTTGCCGGTAGGGTAACGCAGCGGTTGTGGTGAGGAGCCATCTTCAAAGAAGCCAAATTTTTAGGTTGAAGCCGTGTGTCAAGTCCGGGGTAGGCTCTTGTGATGGCCCCCGGTCTGCGCAAGGGAAGTGTAAAGACCAAGTTTTTCATGATTAGCGGTGCGCAATGTTTTTCAGCTTCCGCCTGCCCGCTGGTGCTTGGAAGTGGGTAAGCAGTTGCGTCAGCGGAAGCGTGGGAATTAGGGGTGTTTGTTTCCGGCAGCGCAAATGCTGCGGCCTGTCTGGGTGTTTTTATCGTTGCCAATAAGGATGGAAAAGTTGGGTTGGGCATTAACTATTTCCACGACTCGCATGGTCATGTTGCTAGCCAAGATCCTGATCTTGAGGGGTTTCTTTTCCAATCTGTTGAATCTAGATTTGTGAGTATGTGATTCGCGCCGTTTGCGCCACATAGCTCGCGCCGCCAGTGCCGCCACATGTTCCGGTTTTCTTCCAGAATGATAGCTTCAATTTGCCAAGGGGGCCGGATGACGTGTTGCCTGCGATTTCTTTCAAGGCAGTTGTCTAGCAGTATTGTTGCTCTCTTGCTGGTTGTAAAAATTAAATTGTTGCTTGGCTGTGGGCTTGTGCCGTTCATTGGGCGCAGACACGTATTCTGAAGTAAAATGTTTCCCGGCTATGTAGAGAGCACCATGCTGCTTTAGAAGCATAAACATAACCCTTTCTTAGCCGCCCATAGCTTTGTGCTTGCAGCTGTAAGCTTATGTGTTCCATCACTTTGTGCCTGCTTGCTGCTGTAAGCTTGTGTGTTCCATCGCTTTGTGCCTGCCTGCAGCTGAAAGCTTGTGTGAGCTGCAGAGAAAAGCCGGCCTGCCTCTGCAGCCAGGAAGTTGCACAGAAAGTGTAAAGTTTGCCCCGCCCTCCCAACCCCTTGTCAGGCCCAGGGGCCTGGTTCCCTTTGCTAAGGGGCTGTTGCCTGGCTGGTCAGTTGCTGTCATGCCACTGGCCAGGCCAGGTTGTGCGCAGCTGATCATTGTCAAAAGGTTGTTGCTGCTTCTTGTGCTGCTTGGCTAAGGGTTGGCTTAGAAGGGTTAGCATCTTTGTGTCCCGTTCTGTAGCCACGGTACCAAGTTACCTGTGGAAAAAGTTCCTGAGCGGCAGCCGTTCAAACTAGCTTCAATCAAAGATGTTTCTGCGATTGAACGGTGATCCTGAGTTTGCAGCTTTTTACAGCGGTGAGGAATCATTTGCCAAAGGAGTGAGGTTGGGTGTCGATTCTGCATTGCCTCGTACACCTGCAGTATTCAAAGAAAAATCCGTTTGGCGTGAGTACGACGCAGAGCGCTGCGAATTTCAAGCAGATTGCCCATGGAGAAACAATTATCCAGCTGCCAAGCAGAATGCGGCCGTTCTTGAGAAACAGTTTCAAGAAGAAGAAGAGATGGGAGCCATGTTGAAGCTGGATATGGCAGATGCTCTGGCACAGTATGGCGAGAAGTTGCGCATTGCTTCTTTGGGAGCTATACAGAAGGCTGATGACAGCTTCCGGGTGATACATGATGGTACCCACGGGACTGGCGTGAATAGTCGCATCCTGGTCCAAGATCAGCTTGAGGTACCATGTGCAGGAGATCTGCGGGAGGCCATGCGGGCGTTGGATGGCCCCACTTTCGTCCTCGCAGCCGATGTGCGGCGCGCGCGCCGCTTAGTGAAAGTGCGCCAAGAGGACTGGGGGTATCAAGCTTGTCGTACATCAGAAGTGGGCGACAAGGTCTGGCTCAATTGTGTGGGCTCCTTTGGAGTTGCGAGCGCAGCAATACATTGGGCTAGGCTGATGTCAGGCTTGCAAAGAGCAGTGTTCCACCTGGCTGGAAGGAGCGCCGTGTTCATGTTAACGTATGTTGATGACATCCTTTGGTTGGTGAAGGGGAAAAAAGCAAAGGAAGCCATTGCCGTGATCTTGCTTTTTAGTCGTGCTGGGATTGCCCTTCTCTTGGGGCAAGTGCAAAGGTGGTTTGGTTGCGGATTGGGTAGGATACCAAGTTGATTTGAAACAGCGCGCGGTCGGCGTCAATTAGAAGCGTGCGAGATGGCTCCACGAGTGGTGTGGGAAGACTGTGCAGGTGGGCAGTGTGAAGATTGCTGATATGCGTGCAGTGCTGGGAAGAATGAGTTTTGCGTTCAGCGCAGTAGAACACTTGCGCCCATTCCTCGGGCCAATGTATAAGTGGGTTGCAGCAATGAGCAATGCGAGCGGGGTGCAGACAGCCAAGCTCTCGAAGGTTGTTGCTTTGTCCCTTCAGTATGCGCAATGCATGCTTGTGCGAGGCGTTCGCATGCAGAAAGTATTGCCGGCAATGCCAGTGCGAAGGGAATTGTTCCGCACGGATGCGCGGGCCGACAAGGAGGAAATCTGGATCGGTGGCTGGCGTTTGGATTCGGAGGAGTTGGGACAGTGCAGATGGTTCAGCGAGAGGTTGAACCCGTGTTCTTGGCAGGCGAACCTTTCCGTGCTATTGCAACCTTGGAGATGCTAGCCACCCTCGCAGCGCTAGTCGTCTTTGAGTGCGACGCGCAAGGTGCCAGCTGCATGAGATGCTCCGCGTCTACAGACAATTTGGGAAATGCCTGCGTTCTGCGGCGTTGGCTCACAACGTCTTATCCGCTGTCATGTGTGGTGATGGAAATAGCAGCACTGTTGCAGAAACGTAGTTTGGGTCTGACTTTGGAATGGGTACCGCGCTTGCAAAATGCAGAAGCAGACTCTCTTACAAACGCCGATTTCAGAGGCTTCAGCCCGTCATTGCGTAGACGTTTTTGTTTGGGTGAGTATGAGGGAATAGTCTTGCAAAGCATGTTGGAGGCCGGTGCTGAGATGTTTGATGAAGTCAAGTCAGCGCTGGTAAGCAAGCCCAGCAAAAGTCAAAAGGTGCAGGGGAGTTTGCGAGAGGTAGATCTTTGGGGCTGACAGATCGTGCACCGCGCGCGTCCCAGGGGACGCAGAGAAGCTATAGCAAGGGAAGTGCGCGCGGCAAGGGGATGGTTGGGTATCGTGATGAGTCTCGGTCGCCTGGCGGTGGGGATGGACTTCCTCGCCTCGACTCTAGACATCAGCGGTTCATCCGGTGGAGTACATTGGATGAGATCCGGTGGAGTACACTGGATGGGTATGCTGGTGTTGGGTGAGTCAGTGAGGCAGTAGACTTGCGTTTATCCACCTTTGTCCAAAAGTGCTTGCCGTGCGCGGGGTTGCGGGTAAGAGCAGGTTGTCCCACTCAGGTCCATTCCTTTCCGTAACGGTTCTTCTTAAGGGTGCCGCGTTGACAGATAAGTTTGCTGCTAAATCCCGCGGAGTGCTGACAGTGGAGCAACAAAGAGGGATTTAGGCTAACTGAATTGTTACCTTTTGTTTGGTTTAGTGGTGGCGGCTACCTTTTGGTTTTGTACGGTTAATAGGAATGGCTTGGGTTGGTGCTTCTGACTCTTTGCGCGGTTCAAGTGGGAGGCAAGGATGTTTTGTAGCCTGCTGTGGTTACTGGTGCAGTCCATCTTGGATTAGTTTGGATTGGGTTTTCCTTGTTTCCCCCGCCCGCCCGCCCCTGGGGATGGACTTCCTCGCCTCGACTCTAGACATCAGCGGTTCATCCGGTGGAGTACATTGGATGAGATCCGGTGGAGTACACTGGATGGGTATGCTGGTGTTGGGTGAGTCAGTGAGGCAGTAGACTTGCGTTTATCCACCTTTGTCCAAAAGTGCTTGCCGTGCGCGGGGTTGCGGGTAAGAGCAGGTTGTCCCACTCAGGTCCATTCCTTTCCGTAACGGTTCTTCTTAAGGGTGCCGCGTTGACAGGTAAGTTTGCTGCTAAATCCCAGGTAAGTTTGCTGCTAAATCCCAGCAGGGATGTCGTCCCAGCTGGGTTCAACATTGAATTCCAGCAAATTTTAGACATCCAAGACTTACTATGCAAACCTTGGTTCTCAGCCCGTTGGATGGAGAGCTTTGGTTCTGCTGATCCCCAATGATTGCGCTTTTCATGGGGCTGTTGCCCGGCTGGCCAGTTGCTGTGATGCCACTGGCCAGTCCAGGCTTGTGTGCAGCTGATCATTGTGAAAAAAGTGTTGCTGTTTCTTGTGCTGCTTGCTAGGGGTTGACTTAGAAGGGTTGCGCGCAATGCTGCTTTCGAAGCATAAAGATATCCCTTAGCCACCCATCGCTTTGTGTTTGCAGCTGTAAGCTTGTGTGTTCCATCGCCTTGTGCCTGCTTGCAGCTGTAAGCTTGTGTGTTCCTTCACCTTGTGCCTGCCTGCAGTTGAAAGCTTGTGTGAATTGCAAAAAGAAAGCCGGTTTGCTTCTGCAGCCAGGAAAATACACAGATTGTGTAAAGTTTGCCCCGCCCTCCCAACCCCATGTCAGGCCCAGGGGCCTGGTTCCCTTTGCTAAGGGGTGTTGTTTGGCTGGTCAGTTGCTGTGATGCCACTGGCCAGTCCAGGCTTGTGTGCGGCTGATCATTGTGAAAAAGGTGTTTGCTGCTTCTTGTGCTGCTTGCTAGGGGTTGGCTTAGAAGGGTTGGTACGTTAGTTTTTGTCGCTGTGTGCGACGTGTTTGCCCGGCTAACGGTATGTTAGTCTTTGTCGCTGTGTGCGACGTGTTGGCCCGACTATAGCGGTAGGTTAGTCTTTGTCGCTGCGTGCGACGTGCTGTTGGCCCGACGAACGGTATGTTCGTCTTCGTCGCTGTGTGTGACGTTGCCTGACTGACGGTATGTTAGCCTTGTGGCTTTGCCATCAGGAACCAGGTGGGCGGTTCTCATGTCATTGTGGCGTTTGCCTTTGTGAGCCGGCCGAGCGCGCTGGAGTTCCGCGGGTTGGTTTGGGGCGCCCTGCAGGCTGGGTGGAGGCGGTTTTGCTGGCCTGATTGTGCCTCCCATGCATTGCTGGTGTGCCCAGCATGTGGGCAGCTCAAATCTGTGCCTCCGCCTGCGCTTGCGTACTGTTCCCCCCACATTAGGTGGATTGGGCCAGCTCCTTCCCCCAATGAAAGGGATTGTAGGATACTCGTGGGGGGCGCCCTTGGCAGGACACTCTTAGTGTGTGGTTTGAGATGTGAAACTTTTATGTTTGCGTGCCTGAATTGTGCCTCCCATGCGTTGCTGGTGTTGCCTGCATGCTGCTTCTTCTAAATTAGGTGGATTGGGCGAGCTCCTTCCCCAATGAAAGGGATTGTAGGATACTCGTGGGGGACACCCTTGGCAGGACATTCTTGAAAGACATTTTTTTCGGTCACTCTTGGTAGGAGATTCTTGCAAGACATTCTTGTAGGACACTCCTTGTAGGACATTGTTGGTAGGACACTTTCTGCAGGACACTCTTATCTTGTGGGACACTCTTGTGAAAACTTTCTGTAGGCCACTCTTGTTCTTGTGGCGCACTCTTGGCAGGACACTCTTGTCAGACACTTTTGTGGGGCATTTTTGGTAGGACATTCTTGTGGGAAACGCATGGCAGGACACTCTTGTAAGACATTCCTTGTAGGACACTCTTGTGAGACAGTTTCTGTGACACTGTTGCGAGACACTTTTTGCAGGGCACTCTTGCGGGACGCTCTTGGCAGGACACTCTTGTAAAGACGCTCCTTGTAGACACTCCTGTGGGACACTTTCTGTAGGACACCGCAGCAACACACCAACACCACACCACACCAGCACCAACACACTACAGTAAGACACCAAAGCAACACGCAAGGCACCACAATAAAACACCAAACGCACCACACCCAACCACACCAAACCACACCACAGCAACATACCAGACCAACACAACAATACACCAACGCAACACGCCAACACGACCAACCTCAGCAACAAAGCAACGCGCCACACCGACACACCGCAGCAACACACCAACACATCACAATAACACACCGTAGCAAGACACCAACACTAACACACCACGCCGCAGAAACACAGCAACACACCACATCACCACACCACCGCGCCACAGCAACACACCAACACACCAACGCACCAACACACTACACCAACACATCACACCAACACACCAACGCACCAACACACCGCACCACACCCACACCACAACACCGCAGCAACACTTAACACCGCGCCAACACTGCACAGTTACGCACCGCAGCAACACACCACGCCACAGCAACACACCAACACTGAGACACCACACCACAGCAACGCACCAACACACCACACCACAGCAACACGCCGCGGCAACGTGACAAACCAAGAAACCACAGCAACACAAGACACCAACACGCCACAGCAACACAACGCGCCAACACAACACACCACACCAACATACCAACACACCACAGCAACACAAGACACCAACGCGCGACGCCAACACACCATCACAACACACCACACCAACACATCACAGTAACGCACCATAGCAACATACCATACCCCAGCAACACAGCAACACAACACACCACAACGCAGCAACACAGCACACCACACCAACACATCACAGCAACGCACCATAGCAACATACCACACCACAGCAACGCAGCAACACACCACGCCACACCAACACACCACAGTAACACACCATAGCAACACACCAACACTCACACACCACACCACACCAAGAACGGGCCAGCCAAAAGCAGCGAGAAGGGGCCAAAAGCAGCCAGAAGCAGCCAGAAACAATGAGAAAAAAAAACAGCCACAAGCGCCGAAGAGCAGCAACGCATTATACCACAGCAACACAGCAACACATCACAGCACACGCTACACCACGGCAACACACCACAGCAACACACCGATACCACACACCACACCAGAAACAACAAAATACAATAACACACCAAAGCAACACACAACACACCACAATAAAACACCACAGCAACACACCTTACCGCACCATATCGCACCACACCATCACGCCATTACGACACACCAACACACCACATTACACACCACTGCAACATACCGGACCAACACACCAATACACCAACACAAAGCACCAACACACCGACACACCACATTAACACACCAACACTGAGACAGCGCGCCACAACAACACACCGCACCACACCACACCAACACACCACAGCAACACGCCAGCACATCACACCAAGACACGACAGCGCAACACTACAACAACACAAGACACCAACACTCCACACCAACATACCAACACACCACAATAATATACTAACACACCACAGCAACACAAAACACTAACACGCGAGACCAACTCACCAACATAACACACCATACCATCACATTACAATAACACACCGTAGCAACACAACGCACCAACACAATACACCCCACTAACATACCAACACACCACAACAATATAGGAACATACCACGCCACACCAACGCGCAACACCAATACACCAATACAACCTACCATACTAACACATTACAATAGCACACCATAGCAACACACCCCGCCACAGCATTACAGCAATATACTACACCACACCAACTTACCACAATAATACACCATAGCAATACACCAACACACACACATCTTACCACACCAAGAACAGGCCAGCTAAAACTAGCTAAAAGTAGCGAGAAAAGGAGCCAAAAGCAGCCAGAAGCAGCAAAAAGCGCTCAAAAGAAGCCAGAAACAGCCAGCAGCTTCAGACGCAGCCAGAAATACCTAAATTACAGCCAAAAGTAGCCACTGAAGCAGCCAAAAGTAGCCAGACTATTGCGGCTCTGATTACGTGATGAGCTGTGTGCATTGGCGGCGCCTAACGATATGTTAGTCTTTTTCGCTGTGTGCGACGTGCAGTTTGCCCGACGAAGGGTATGTTTGTCTTTGTTACTGTATGTGATGTTGCCTGATTAACGGTATGTAAGTTTTGTGGCTTTGCTAGCAGGAACCAGGTGGGCGGTTTTTATCCTTATTTACATATATCTCGCTTTGCTGCATGCCCATTATAGCCTTTGCTGTTGTGAGCCGGCCGAGCGCGCTGGAGTTTGGCGGGTTGGTTTGGGGCGCCCTGCAGGTTGGGTGGAGGCGGCTTTGCTGGCCTGAATTACGCTTCCTATGTATTGCTGGTGTGCCCAGCATGTGGGCAGTTTAAATCTGTGCCTCCGCCTGCGCTTGCGTACTGTTCCCCCCACATTAGGTGGATTGAGCCAGCTCCTTCCCCCAATGAAAGGGATTACAAGATACTCGTGGGGGGCGCCCTTGGCAGGAAACTCTTAGAATGTGGTTTGAAATGTGAAATTTTTATGTTTGCGTGCCTGAATTGCGCCTCCTATGCGTTGCTGGTGTTGCCTGCATGTTGCTTTTTCCAAATTAGGTGGATTGGGCGAGCTTTTTCCCCAATGAAAGGGATTATAGGATATTTGTGGGGATCACCCTTGGCAGGATACTCTTATAAGACACTTATATCGGTTACTCTTTGTAGAATATTTTTGTAGGATATTTACTGCAGGATACTTTCTGCAGGACACTCTTGTGGGATACTTTTGTAAAACACTCTTTGTAGGATACTCTTCTGAGACACTTTTCTGAGACACTTTTATAGGACACTGTTGGTAGGACACTATTATGGGGCATTCTTGTGGGACATTTTTATGGGGCATTTTTGTGGGGCATTTTCTGTAACGTTATAGGTCACTTTTCTGGCATACTCTTGACAGGACATTTTTATCAGACACTTCTGTGGGGCATTTTTGGTAGGACATTCTTGTGGGAAAGGCATGACAGGATACTTTTGTAAGACACTCCTCGTAGGACACTCTTGTGAGATAATTTCTGTGACACTGTTGTGAGACACTTGTAGGACACTCTTGTAGGACACTCTTGCGAGACACTTTCTGTAGGACACTCCTGTGGGACACTTTCTGTAGGACACCGCAGCAATACACCAACACCACACACCACACCAGCGCCAACACATTACAGTAAGACATTAAAAGCAACACAAGACACCCCAATAAACCACCAAATACACCGCGCCATACCAGACCGCGCCACACTACACACCACAACAACATACCAAACCAACACACCAATATACCAACACAACACACCAACACAACTAACCTCAACAACAAATCAACACACCACAACAACATACCATTACACTACAATAACATGCCAATACACTACAACAATTTACCAACATACTACAATAATACAATAATAACATAAGATACCAACACACTACAATAACATAATATACTAATATAAAACACTATACCAACATACTAATAAACCTCATTAATAAAAGATACCAACACACTATACTAATATACTATTACTCATATTAATAAATTACAATATCACATTATAACCATAGCAATACATCGCAATAATATAATAATATATCAAATTAAGAAAAACTACAACATAATACAACAATAATATAACCATACTACATACCAATACAATACACTACACCAACATACTAAAATATTACAACAAATATAAAATACTAACATAAAATATTATTTTATTAATATAATCTATCTTATTAATATTTTATAATAACATTTTACCAATATTTTACAATAACAAACCATAACAATATACTAATACTAACAAATTTTATTACAATAAAATACCATAATAACTTAATATAATATATAAATATATTATTATATAATATAAATATAAAATATTAAAATTAAATATT
>VSDK01009055.1:207408-232084 GCA_009767595.1 Symbiodinium kawagutii | reverse complement strand
ATTATTAGTTTTTTATTATTATATATTAATAATTACTTATTAATTATTAAATATTAATTATTAAATAATATTTATTTATTATTTAATTGTTTAATATAAATATATTAATATAAAATTATTAAATATTAATTATTAATTAATAATTATTATTATTTAGTAAATATTTATTAATTTTTATTTTTTGTTTTTTTAAATTATTATATGTTAATAATTATATATTTATTATTAATTATTAATTATTAGTTATTATTTATTATTATTTATTTAATATTATATATTATTTACTAATTATATTTGTTGTTATTAATAACTATTTATTATTAATCTATTATTACTAATTATTAATTTTTAATAATTTATTAATAGGTATTATTTATTAGTTGCTTGGTTTTAGTAGTTAGTTATTAGTTATTAATTTTTCGTTTTTAGTTATTAGTTATTAATTATTTATTATTAGTTAATAGTTATTAGGTATAGGTTATTAGTTATTAGTTATAAGGTATTGGTTGTTGGTTATTAGGTAGTAGTTATTAATTATTTAGTTGTTTAATGTTGGTTGTTAGGTATTAGTTTTGGGTTATCAGTTCATAGTTATTAGTTATTAGTTGTCGGTTGTTAGTTGTTGGTTAATAGTTGTTAATTATTTAATAGTCGGTTATTGGTTATTTATTATTGGTTGCAGTATTAGTTTTTAGTTATTAGTTATTAGGTATTAGTTATTGATTATAAGTTAGTTTTTAGTTATCCATTATTGGTTATTGCTTATGGGTTAGTTACTATTAGTTATTAGTTGTGACAGCTGCTAGTTGTTAGTTATTTATTGTTTATTGTTAGTTGTTAGTTGTTAATTATTTGTTGTTTATTATTGGTCTTAGTTCTTGGTTGTCGGTTTTTGGTAGTCGGTTATTGGTTGTTAATTTCTCGTTGTTAGTTATTAATTATTAGTTGTTGGTTATTTGTTATTGGGTGTTGGTTGTTGGTTATTCATTATTGGATATTGGTTGTTGGTTATCGGGCGGTGGCTGTTATCTATTTCTTGTTTGTTGTTGGTTGTTGGTGGGTTAGTGATTAGTTATTGGGTGTTGGTTCTGGTTATTAGTTGTTGGGTATTGTTTGTTACTTATCGGTTGTTAGGTGCTGGTAATTACTTGTTGGTTCTTGGTGGTCGGTTGTTAGTTGTTGGTTGTTAATTATTCGTTATTGGTTATTGGGTATGGGTTCTTGGTTGTTACAGCTGTCGGTTGTTAGTTTTTTGTTGTTGGTTATTGGTTGTTAGTTGCGGGTCTTAGTTGTTGGTTCTTGGTGGTCGGTTATTAGTTATTGGTTGTTGGTTGTTGGTTCTTGGATGGTGGTTGTTGGTTCTTAGTTAATTATTCCTTAATTGGTTGTTGGAGAATTTAGGGCCGTGTATTAACTCCAATGATACCATGTATATCCAGCAGCACGTTCATGTATTCAGTCTTTGGTTGATAGTTATGTCGTACTTTAAAATGAATCATAAAACACGTGCCGAGGCAACGAAAATTTCCGAGAATTCTTTGAATCTTGGCATGGACCAAAACAGAAAAGGTCCGAAATTTTCCGAAAATTCTCGGATTTTAGACAGTGTCCAAAACCAAACAATTTTCCAAAAAAATTCGTCCTTGGAGACCCAAATTTTCCGAAAATTGTGGCTTTTTAGTCAAGCCTTAGAAATCAAGCGTTTTGGAAAGGCCGAAGGCGCCCAGGGTACAGGAGAAGCGACCTCCAAGAAAGGCAACAAAGAGTAACGAAGAAAGAAGTCCTCTTCGTCTTAGTAAAAAAACAAAATTTTAATTAAAATAGTTAAATTAATATTTTCTAAATCATACCAATGATTACTATCTTATAAAATATATATCACTTATTAATAATATATTGTAGCTTAATATTAAACATTATTCTAAAATTCAATAACAAACTAAATAACATTTGAATATTACTTAAATTAACATGCATATATTGTTTTTTATTTTATACCAAATAGTTATTATTAACTATATCTTTAAAAAAAAAGGATTGAATTTACATTTTCATGATTTTTACAATGATATTGTTTAAACATAATATAAATTTGGTTGTGACGGTTTCTTAGCTGTAATACTTCTGTACTTGTCCTTACTAACATTTACTTGACTGTAACACTCACTTGGCTGTAACACTTACTTGGCTCTGATGCTTACTTGGCTATAAAATTTACGTGGCTCTGACACTTCCTTAGCTGTGGCACCTACTTGTCTGCGACACTCGCTGGGCTCTGAGGCTTACTTGTCTGTGACTTTCTTGGTTCTGACGCTTGCTTGGCTCTGACGCTTACTTGGCTATAACGCTTACCTGGCTGTGACACCTTCTTGGTTCTGACACATATTTGGCTGTAACCCTTACTTTGCTACGACACGTACTTCGCAGTGACGCGTACTTGGCTGCAACATTTACTTGGCTGTGACACTTATTTGGTTGTGACACTTACTTGGCTGTCACGCTGATTTGGCTTTGACGCTTACTTGGCTCTGACACGTACTTGGCTCTGACACTCACTTGGCTATAACACTGACTTGGTCAGGAAAGGTACTTGGCTATGACACTTACTTCGCTGTGACACTCATCTGGCTGTTACGCTTACTGGGAAATAACATGATGATGATGACGACAATGATGATGATGATGATGATGATGATGATGATGATGATGATGATGATGATGATGATGATGATGATGATGATTGTGATGATGATGATGATGGTGATGACGATGATGATCATGATCATGATGATGGTGATGACGATGATGATCATGATGCTGGTGATGATGACGATCATGATGATGGTGGTGATGATTATGATCATCTTGCTCCAATCATCCTTGAACTTTCAAAAGCGTAGCAAAACCTGTTTTTTGGTTAGTTTCGGCTTCCCAATGCACCTTTTGCCTCAGCGCCATGCACTGTTTGCACATGTTATGATCTTGCCCTATTCATCGTCAACCTGCCACAAAGGTCGCAAAGTGTCAGTTTTGGATGGTTTTGACTTCCAAACGCGCGTTTCGCCACAGCACCCTTCGATTCGTGAACATGTACTCTTAAACGTCGCGAGGCTGTGAGTTTTTAACGATTTTGACTTCCACATGTACGTTTCGCCACAGCGCGGTGCATTGGTTCAACATCTCAATTACCAAAAGTGGCTCGAAAGCCTAGTATTTTTACGATTTTTGTTTCCAAACGTGCGTTTCGCCAAAGTGCCGTGCACTTTTTGAACATTGCACTTCCAAAAGCAGTCTGCACAATGACGCTTTTTTACCATGTTCACTTCCAAATGCGCGTTTCGCGAAAGCGCGGTGTTCTGTTTAAACGTCCCTGTCCCAACTGACCTCCTCACCTGCCGTTTTACCGACCCTACCTTGTGACACATCCGAGGGTGTAAACCCTGGTAAAACACGGCATTTTGCGCATTTTCTATCAACAACTTTCGCACATCTTTTTAACTATCTCTCTTGTCTGACTAACTAACTGACTGCAGCAACTTTCAATATGTCGGACGTTTGGACATCCACATTTCATAATAGTGATGATGGTCATGATGAGGACGGCAACCCAACTATGATCAGCAGCTTGGCAGGACCCGGGGGAATGGAGCCCCTGCTGGGTATCTAGTCCCTCGGCGGGCGCTCATCACGTTACGAGACAAAAAGGGACGGGGAAGCCAGGAGGGGAGTAAGCGCGGGAGGGGGTGAATGTGTTGACAATGGACTCCGGATTGGACCCCAATCCCGACTCCTTCCCAAAACAAGAATTGCTCCGGGAAGCTCAAACATGCTTAAACTACCTGTCTTGACAATGCGAATCAATGAGTCCAATAAATTCTGAAACTAAGATACGCTAAGGCTGGCAATTGTATAAAAACACTTTCTGCGCCTCCCACAAAGCAGCGTCATTTCCTGGGCAGGACGTACGGCTTGGTCGTTAGCCAATGTCGTTTCACAGGGCCATTGACCAGGCCTGTAGGATCGTGGTCACGTGAGTGAACAATGTGCGAGCTTCAACGGAGAACTTTGGTTTTACCAAAGCCTGCGTGATGTCTGAATTTCACAATTTCCTGAAGCGCAAACAAACTATTTCACATTCACATTGTCAGCGTGGTACGGCTGACATAGAGACTGGCCGGGCCAGCAGGATACTATTCTGGTTCCAGATCTTCTGAAAGCGGAGCCCACCTAGCAATGAAGGTTTGTATGTTGATGCCAGCAAGTGAATCAACAGTCACACCGTCACAAAAGAATAGGAAAGTGTTTGCTCACTTCAACAGTGATAGAAATACATCAGCCAAAATATCAGGAATCACCATTCAAAATGAACATATAAGACTTGAGGCCAGGGGTAGGTGACGAAAGCTAGCATGGCAACTGACAGCTAGCCGACGCTGGCTGTCGTGACAATAAAACACATTGTTTACCAAAGGGAAAAAATCAACAGTTTGGGATAAAGTCGGCATTAAAGTAATGCATTGCCATGCGAATAAGTTGCCGACAAAATTGTCTACCACTCAAACAAAAAACGAGTCCAAACATGAATTCATAGCAAATAAGCAGACTTGTTTGAGAGCCGTCCCACAAGGTTTTCGTGCCCCTTCCGGAAGGAAGCGTCTTGAAAAATGTGCAAAAAGGAGGACAGGAGGCACACATTTGTTTTCATTGCTACTTGCAGTTGGCGCACACAACAGTTCGCGATTTCAGGGTTTGACCAGGCGGCTCTCTTTCTACACATGCGCTGAGCCAAGAATGGACGCCCAACCACAGCTGCAAGCTTGCAACAACCTACAAGTTCCTCACCATTTTCTGCTAAAAAGAATCGCGCCGATGCAAAATCGGGTTTTCAAAAAAGTGAAAAACAACTGCATTTTAGGTTTGTCATTCAACTTTGGTCAAGATTTTACTCACCCAACATGTAATAACAAGCACAGCGGAAACTTGCCTTATCACGATTGATGCACCTGCCTCCAGGGGCGCAAGCCTTTTATCAAGCCACCAGCGCCACCACCCGCAAACTTTGGGCGCAAGCGTTTGCAAACGAGACGAAGCTCGCTTCCTTTTGGCTATTGCTCTTGGCGCAACAAAAAGAAGGAAAAAACAAGAACACAACGAACACACAGAACGTAAAAGGCAGTTGCATTGGCCAGAACATACTTGGGGGACATGCACAAGCATGTCAAATAGAAGCATACGCGTAAACGTTTAGGCTCCGCTGGACGTCTGTGTTCACTTTCACAGCAAATAAGACATAACTCTGTAGAAGGAAAAATCTTAATTAGAACTTCCAAATGCTTGTAAGGCTTTGCAAAAAAAATTGTAGAAAAACACAGCTTTGCTCTAGGGAGGCGTCTCTAGAGCTATGGCTTGCAGGCCCTACAGTAACTCAAGCGAAGGCTGCTGTGAACTTCCTCTTGACCGGGTTCCCTGCGCTTCTGTTATCTCGCAGCAATCAAGGGCAACACAAGGGCACCACCAGGGCACCGCCAGGGCACCACCAGGGCACCCAAAAAACTGTTAATTTGGCAGAGGCGCTCTTCAAGAGTGAACCTCGGAGATTCACAAACGGCTACTGCTTCACTATGGTTTTCCAAAACAAAGCTGCGACCACGCCGCTGATTCCAGTAGTATGTTCTGCCAGACGGAGACTGCACTTCAAGCCAGCCTCAAAAGTAGAGTGATTGTTGCTAAGACTCTGATCATTAGAAGGTAGAGCCAATGAAATTCTGAGAGGTTGAGCTGAATGGGTTATGTTCAGGATCAAGAATAGCTGGAGAGCTCAAAGTGATATGTACAATGGAAAGGCCTGAAAGATTTACAAAAGTGAGTCGCAAAAATTGTTGAATTGTGTTTCGACTTGGCTGAAGATGAGATAAAATCTTGCCGCACGGCAATCAAGCAACAAAGGCTTGCTAGGATTGCAATATGAGGATGATGGATCGCGACGCTAAGCTTGTTACCATCGTCGTCGGCCGTAGGCTGCCCCATCTGTTCCTTCGATTCGCAGAACCAAAACCAAACCATCGAAAAAAACTCTTCGGCCCTGAGCACTACCGACCAACAAAACAGAGAAGTGGAGCTAATGCTGCAAAAAAATGAGCAAAGGGGCAGTTGTTGATGTGAAAGGGCGCCTCCAAAGTTTGAAAGGGGCAATTATGACTATGATGTAACGAAATGACCATTCTCAACGGACCAAGAACCTCTTCAAACCTCCTAATTTTTAACCCAGGTCGTGAACTAAAGGCCAAATCTCTAGTTTCTGGGAACTGATGCCACCCAAAGGCAAATTTGCTTTGGAAACAAGGAGACATGTCTTGGAGACGTAGGGAGGCATAAGGAGACTAGGCATGTGGACACTTTTTCGCAGAGACGCGCTGCTTGGGAGTCCTTGTATAGCCGATTCTGTAGCTCAGGGACGTAGATGGAGGCCTGACAAAATTGTTCACTGCGCCTGACACGGTTTAGACCGTCTGGAGACTCTCTGGAAATGTTTAAAAATTCAAACTTGATATTTGACTGCGATTCCATCTGGCAGTGTAGCCATTGAACATGTTCATCATGTATATGATGAACCTATGAGAAATGCCAGTCGCGGAGCGCGCAAGGCGTTGGCCGAAGATTCCAAGATGGGAAACCTATTCGAGAGGGAGTCTGGCTGCGATGCGTGCATGACAGGGCCATCCACTTAAAAAGCGACAGGCAGCTGGAAGTTCTGTCTGTCTAGGTCTCTGGCTATCTTTCTATCTGTCTATCTCTGCGCCCATCTGTGTATTGACCTGCCACCTGTCTCCATCTACCTCTCGACTATCTATCGAGCTAAATACTTAGCTACCTGTTTACCTAAGATCTGAGTATCCACACATCTAAAATATATGCCTATCTAACTAGCTAGCTGTCTGTTCGCCTCTCTATCTACCTGTCTATATGTAAAGATCTATATATTTAAGTATCAAACTAAATAGTTAGCTAGCCAGCTGTCTACGTACCTATTCATCCATCATCTACCTATTCATTGATCAAATTGTCCAAGTATTGTTTATCTCTGTAACTAGGTCTGTACCTATCTATCCGTTCATCTGCCTGTCTGACTGTCGAACTGTCAATTTGTCTAGCTGCTCTAGCTGTCCATCATCAAACTGTATACTTTTAAATCCACTTGTCCATCTATCTTCCATTCTCCCTCTCGCTCTCTCTCTCTCTCTCTCTTTCTTGCTCTCTGTATCTCTCAATCATCTTTCCCTCTGTTTATCGGACCTGTCTATCTGTCCATCTATCTCACTAATCTCCAAATTTCACTGACCTCACTGATCTCACTGATCCATCTGATCTCTCTGATCAATTTGATTTCACTGATCCATCTGATCTTTCTGATCCGTCTGAACAGACTATCTGATCTATATGATTTACCTATTAATCTGTCTGTCTGTCTGCCTGCCTGGCTGGCTGGCTATCTGTCTGTCTGTCTGGCTGTCTGTCTGTCTCTGCCTCTGTCTCTGTCTCTGTCTCTGTCTGCGTCTTTCTGTGTCTGTCTGTCTCTGTCTGTCTCTGTGTCTGTCTCTGTGTCTGTCTCTGTGTCTGTCTCTGTGTCTGTCTGTGTCTGTCTGTGTTTGTCTGTCTCTGTCTGTGTCTGTCTGTGTCTGTCTGTGTGTGTCTCTGTGTCTGTCTCTGTGTCTGTCTCTGTGTCTGTCTCTGTGTCTGTCTCTGTGTCTGTCTCTGTGTCTGTCTCTGTGTCTGTCTCTGTGTCTGTCTCTGTGTCTGTCTCTGTGTCTGTCTCTGTGTCTGTCTCTGTGTCTGTCTCTGTGTCTGTCTCTGTGTCTGTCTGTGTCTGTCTGTGTTTGTCTGTCTCTGTCTGTGTCTGTCTGTGTCTGTCTGTGTGTGTCTGTGTCTGTCTGTCTCTGTCTGTGTCTGTCTGTCTCTGTCTGTTTTTGTCTGTCTCTGTCTGTGTCTGTCTGTCTCTGTCTGTGTCTGTGTCTGTCTGTGTCTGTCTGTGTCTGTCTGTGTCTGTCTGTGTCTGTCTGTGTCTGTCTGTGTCTGTCTGTGTCTGTCTGTCTCTGTCTGTCTCTGCCCGTCTCTGTCTGTCTGTCTCTCTCTGTCTCTCTCTGTCTCTCTCTCTGTCTCTCTGTCTCTGTCTCTGTCTCTGTCTCTGTCTGTCTATATGCGTCTAGAAGCCCCCTCATTTTGTTTACGATTTGACTTCCAAATGTGCTTCGCGCCAGCCATGGCGTGCACTCTTCAAATATCTCAGCACCAAAAAAGTCGTGAGCATGTGAGGTCTTTACGGCTTTTGGACGAAATTCAAACGTGCTTCGCGCTTAGACTCTTAATCTCTTAACTTCCGCCTAGACCGATAGTTTCTTGCGATTATGAGGACATTTATAACGACCAAATGTGCTTCGCGACACAGCGGCGTGCAAATTTTGCGCGCCGCTTTCGCCACAAACCTCTGCACCCGCCGCTTTACCGAGCCTACCTTTCGACCACCCTTGAGCACAAGACTGCTGAACAACACAGCATTCCGCTTCATTGCTGTCCCGCAGGAACATCGCTTCTGCACTTGCAACTTTCAGATCTTTCAGTTGGATGTTTTCCAAATTTTGATCAGTTGGAACTTTCAGTTTTTGCCAAAATGGGTTGTATCAAGGTGTATCGCGCCCGCATACGGAGCCTGGGCTGCTGCCTGAGCCAAAACTCCACGATAGTCTTCGGCCATGCGCACCTTGGCAGGTTCACGCCCCTGAGTCATCTCCAATCGTGTCATTTGGAGTCAAATGATGTCATTCGGCATGACCCAAGGTGTGGAGGGAACGCATCTGCCATGTATTGAAAAACATCAATGCCATCTCAGTCATTCCACACCATCCTGCGCAAATGTTTGAGCATGCTGAGTGGGCCAACATGTCCGGCTTTCCCAGAGCGGTCCAAAACCTGAACCTGTCACGACAACAAAAGAGCATGCAATGCTGGTGGCCCCTAACTGCCTCAAACCCAAACAGAAATGTCTACCACAACAAGCGGCCCAACAAACCATAGCCACATTTATGACTGTTTGCACCGCCCTGTCCTTTTGCCGCAAGGCTCTGACGCAAATCTGTTGGCAGTTGACAACTTTGCAATTCTTACAGAGCTCTTTGCGAGACGATATCTGCACTAGTTGCATTCGCAAATTGCTTCCCTGAAAAAAGTTTCGGAGCTGCTGTAAAAGCTGTCAAGGCACAGTCACCCACATATGCTGCCTGGCTACGGATTTGATACCGTCTGCCAGTTTCGATACGCTAAAGTGTCAGGGTCGGCGCCGATCCTGATAGAAAAGTCCATGACAACCGGTTCCTTGTCACCAACTTGTAGCAACGGCGTAGCCACGAACCATCAGCTGCGCGACTGTAATTGCAGATCGTAAAATGCATCGTAGCCCTGCGCAAGCAAATGAAACCACTACTTGGCACGTCCACACGATGGAAATTGTGTTCACATCCTTTGGGGTGCAAATGGACGATGAAAATTCAGATCCCCAGCAGCATGAGCGTTTGATTGTTCGCTTACCATAAACAACTCGAACTCCGAAATATCAATCAGAAGGAGATGGGACAGAAAAGGAGAAACCAAGAAGGATGGGGAACAAGAAAAGCCCCGCGCCTTTCGAGGACCTGATAAGAAAGGAAGAAGAAGAACTAGCGAAATAGCGGGAGAAGGAAGAGAAGGAACAAACATGTAGAGGAATGAGAGGAGAGGAGCAGGGTATAGACATGTATAGAAGGAAAGGGAAAGGAAGGGGAAGAAAAAATTAACCTCGAACCTGGGAAGAAAACGAAGCCAGCCGTTCCCGGCAGTAATCCCTCCCTACTGCTAGAAGTCCCCCAAATAATGAAAATGGGCGTGGAATTCTGGATGTGTTTTTTGATTTTGAATTACGTTTTGAATTGCGGCATTTGAAAATCAATAGGAAAACACATTCATTCCAAGAAGGCTTTTACCCACTGACAATAACAGCCTCATCCTCAAAATTCATTATCAAGGTCTCTTTGCAATCCAATACTAGCAATTGTTTAAATGGAATTAAATAGAAATCTCATCAAATTGCGAAACCATTTTTTGGGGTAAGATTCGAAATCCAATTCTAGCAAATTTTTGAATAATGTCTAAAAAAGACATATATTGTAATTTTGAAATCATATGTTTCTATCTTTCTTAACAAGGATTTTTTGGCAATATTTCAAACTAGTAAAAAAAAGGTCTTTAATTGTATTTCGAAATCAATTTTTCTATCTTTATTAACAAAAACAAAAAAACATGGATTATTAGGGGTCCGTCCGGGACCCGAAAATCAAAAAAGACCCCAAATAAATTTATAGCTCGCCGTGCTTCCTATGTGGGGGTGTTTAATATTAGGGTGAAAGGAAAATTTGCTACGTGTACAGGTTGCTGCAATTCAGCTACTGCGTCGGAACCATGGGAGATCAGCAGCCGAATAAGGACATGTATGGATTTATGCGCATATGTATTTTGAAAGAAAGAAATACATTTACATGGAGAAAAGGGCAACACACTCACATATAGATGTATTGAAAAATACAAACGCATATGGTCACAAATTATGAACTATATTCAGTAAAGGTCTAGGTGGATCTCGCAAACGCCAAAACGCATACACACGCAAACACGCAAATTCCACTACGTTCCAAAGTTGTGGCACCCTTTCAGGCTCTTGATGCCAGGCAGCGGCGGACCATGCATACCCCACCGTCACCATTTGCCCATGGCACATGACAGCAAAAACGATCCAAGTACCCCTCCAAGCCCCTGTAATCTCAACTCGTGAGATTCTTATTTCGTTCGCTGATCACAGGTTTAGCCTGGCCTGTGGCCTGGCGTTCGGTAAAAATGATTAGAAAAGGAAGGGGAGGGTAAAGGAATGGAACAGTTGCGTGAATCTTGCAGCACCACGCAAAAAAGAAAACTACACATGTCTCCTCGCAACTGCGAACTCTGACTCGTAAATTCAGATCAGGCATGCAATGTTGGGAAAGCATTGCTAGTATCTGATAAAAATACATCTTCCTTTTGCAAATGCGAGTACTCAACCGCCCTGTGGACACAACCACAGGGACTTACTTGTATGCTGGTGTGACTGCACAATGATCGCCAAAACCCTGCAAACTACTTCCGGGACATGACAATTGTGGGACGAGCTTGCGGTCTTTGAAACATAATGCTCGAATGGCTCGAATCATATCTATTTCATATCTATTTCTACTTGTAAGTCTTGCTCTCAAACTGATGTGTCGGGGATCTCCAGCCTGGAGTCCAGCAAAGGTCAAGCGGCGTGGCCAGGTCGATCAAATCAGCAACTCGAAATCACGTGCGCTGTGTATCAAATTCCAAGTGTCGTCACCTGCTCTGGAAATGGCGACAAGAAATTTCTTCACCAGCGGATCACAGGCCCTGTCCACCTTTTGAATGGGACTCTGAATAGCCATTGTCTTTTTGAAAACACCCGATTTTGAACAGTTGGTGCTGTTGTGGACTCACGACTAAGCTCATTTCCAAAGGAAAACGACGAAAACGAAGGGGGACATGGTCTAACCAAAACTAATAAAGCTTGGCGTTGCAACGCGCAGAACAGCGCCCGCCCTCCGTGCAATGATCAAATCAAAATCAGAGTGTCGTGTTGTTTCCTCATTCTCACCCAGGCAATGCATGATGAATGGTCAAGCCATGAATCGGAAACTACAAAAGGTGAATTGGAAACTAAAAACCGTGAACGGGCAATTATGTATGAATCCCAGACTGAATTCGCGAATGGGAAACTTCACACCTATCATTGGGAAACGAGAACCTATGAATCAGAAACTACCAATACCATGTATTTTTGATATGTGTAGAACTTCAAGTAGCCATCATAGATGACCTCTCCTGAACCATTGGTGGGCAATCGCAACGATGGTCTCCCCCAGCGCATGTCTTTGTTGGATGTGGAGGTCGTTCTACGATGATTTGTTCACATCATGGATTGCTTCCCGTAGCATCAACAATGTTTGCAAATACCATCAAACGCTAACATTCCACCCCGCTCTACCCCACCCTTATAGCATCAACTACGCTTTGCAACTAGCACGAATTAACATCCCCACCCCATCCGTCGCGTAGCATCAACATCATCGTCACCAAATAGCACCGAACGTTGACATCCCACCCCACTCCACCCCACCCGTCACTATAGCATCAACACCGTTTGCAATTAATAGTGAACGTCAACATCCCACCCCAATCCGACCTCCTTGTACACGCAGCAAAATCGTTCGCGACTGGCACAAGACGCTAACATCCCACTCCACCCCACCCCACTACATCCGTCACACAGCAGCAACATCGTTTGCAACCTCCACTGAACGTTATCATTCCACTCCACCCCACCCCGTCCTTCACGTAGCATCAACATCGTTTGCAACTGCCACCGAACGTTGACATCCTACCCCGCCCCACCCCAAGTAGCATCAGCAACGTCTGCAACTAGCAGTGAACGTTAATCCCCACCCCGCCCCACCCCATCCATCACGCATACCATTAACATCCTTCGCAGTTGGCACTAAACCCTGACATCCCACCCCACCCTACCCCATCCTTCACATGGCACAAACGTTGATTGAAACTGCGACCAGACGTTAACATCCCATCCCACCCCGCCCCCCCACCCTACCCCAACTTCACGTAGCATCAGCAACGTCTGCCAGTAGCAGCCCTACCCCAACTTCACGTAGCATCATCAACATCTGCCAGTAGCACTGAAAATTAACATCCCACGCCACCCCGCCCAACCTCATCCTTCGCGTAGCATCGACATTGTTTGAAAATGCCGTGAACAATAACATCTCCCGGTCTGGCAAGTCCAGCTTCTAGATATGTCAGCTCCCAGGAACAGTTCTGCATTGCAAAATTCTGCAAATCTTCGACGCAATTCTGCAAAAAGCGGCGTCGAGATGCGGCGAGCCACCTGAGGCGCCAAATGCCAACGGCTGCCTCCAGAAAATGCAAGGTACCCTCGTGAGCATCAACACACGCAGTGGTAAAGGCTTGGAACTGATTGAGGTACCGCAGTTCTGGCGTCTTGGTTCGAGCCAAAACGCATGCCATGGAATGCGTGGATCACATGCCCTTGGCGCCGTATGTGACGGCATCGGGCCCCCACTTCTTCGACGGTAGGATACGATTTTCCAGGCAGAATTCTTGACGCAATGACGCTCGAGTTGTGCCCGGCAATTGAAAAACGCAAGGCTATCAGGGATCAAAGTCAGCGAAATTTGTCCAATGCCGAAACGATTTTCATGGGCTCCAGGCGCTGAAGCACCAGCAACACTTGCTTCAATCCTTTGCGAAAAAGATGCGTTCTGCTCGGCTTCTGCCAACGGAACGCCGTGACACAGCGCAAGACCTGTCTCCGCAACCAGGTTTTGTCTCGAATGGTTTCAAATCGTTGGCCGCCACGGGTCTTCTGCACTGATTGCAATGAAATGAGCACAATTTGCTGCGACTTATCTAGATACACTGACAAGAGTTGTGTTTTCAGGCAAAGTGATTAAGCACCGGCGGCATGCTACAATGGCGGCCAATTGCAGACATTGCACAAGTTCCATCGATACCTGCCACTTCTTGGCCTTCCCACATCACAACACATTTCATTCTCCGCCCCAACAGGGTCTGCCAAGAACTCGAACAGATCTGCTACGGAAAAAAATTCAATTGAACTGATGCGACTTGAAAAACAACGACATCCCACTATTTTGACCAGTGTTTTCGCGACCAATGACCGTGAAACGGTGTGAAGCTGGACAGAACCCACCCGACAGCAACAAACATTGCCCAAACAGATTAAGCGCTTGGATCTTGGTTCATGTTGGTTCACATTGCCATCTCTGAGTTTTGGACAGTCTCAGCGCCGGCTTGTCTTGGGGCAGGTGGGTAGCCGTGACTCTGCCCTGGCAAGGCGGCAAGGCAATCAATAGTTGTCATCTCCACAAACCAAGCGTGAAACTCTCCGCAGCAACAGGGAACCAAAGAACTGATCAGCGACTTCAATCAAAATCTGAAATGTCTGTCGGCGTTGCGGACAGCTGGAACTACGGAAGCAAAAAAAAACCCGCTGAACCAACAGCCAAAACCCCTTACTTCGGGGGAAGGGGCTGACCCAAAACACCACACAGCAGGGGGGAAATCAGCAGCAAACACGTGGAAGCAAAAAATCCCAAACGCCCCCCAGCATGCTGAGCTCACCAGCAATGGCCTGCAAGCCCACCTGGAGGCCAACAAACCTAGTTCAGCACACTTTGGTTTCAGCACATTGGAGCGGGCGGGCTTTCAAACAAGTGGCAGCCCAGCCGCACTGTCCTGCCACAAACCTGCACAAAAGGTCTTTGCCCTGAAGCTCACGCAAAACGAAATTTCAAAAATAACGCGGCACAGCCACACCTATCCTTCAACAGCCCAAAACACACATAACAGGGAGGGGAAAGCAGCAGCAGGCGCGTGGAAACAAAAATTCCCACATGTCCCCCAGCATGCTGGGCTCACCAGCAATGCCTGAAAGGCCAAGCGCAAGCCAAAGCAAAGCCGGACGCGCGCTCAGCAGAGCGAGGCGCCTACTGCGATGAATTTAGACTGCCGCACACAAGCTCTCCCCACGGCAGGCTGGAGAACACTTCACACACACAACGAATATATGTGACCCAGCGCACACAGCGCAGCACATCAACTTGGCGACGAGCATGCTTTCACAGAGCCACGCGCATGTTGGTGAGCGGCGATACCCTCACTTTGTGATGTTCGCCGTCTCGCCCTGAAAACCACGATGTTGGCTGGAATTTGCATTACTGGCGGGGCGGGCACGGCAGCCACAAAATCCAAAGCCATCATGAATGTTATTCTGGAGGGGGTCGCTATCACTCAGCGAGGGAGCGGGGGGAATGAAAATCGCCGCCTTCCCTGTAATCAAACTACGCCAACATAGACCCCAGATAGCGGGCGCATTGCGCGCAAGGATTTCCAGGGTGTGTACCATAAACCTGCGTTTTGAATTTCCATAACATAAACAGGGGGTCAAGCCAGGGGGGGTTAAGCCAGGAAAGGTTTTGTTAAGTAGGCATGACAGGAAAAAAACGAGAAAAATGAGAAAAATAGGTTTTCAACAAGCATTTTCTCAATATTTTTACCAACAAATTCAAAAAAATCATTTTATATAATGTTTTTGTCGGGTAGTCGTGTGTACTTTTCAGCGATGTCATTTTCAAATTTATTTCATTCTCTATCAACTGATTATTTGAGACCCTGTATGTCATTGGCTCAAGGCATGGCATTTGACGCTTGTCTAAGTGAGATGACAACTACAAAAGAGACAGAGTCTGCATTGTTACTGAAGGCTGAGCGGCGCCACGAAATCTTGCATTGTGGAAAAGACCTTGAACTTAGAGGAACACCTTGTCATTCAAAGGTTGGCAAAACTGTTGCCCTTGGCACTGGTGGTCTGCTGCTGGGAGAGGCGACAATTGGCAGTTGTTTTTTGCCGGCTCATGTTCGAGATGGACGTTTAGAAGATCACCCACCTTATTCGTTCAGCGCGTGCGCCGCCCGCCATCACGTCTATGATTCGTCTGTGGTTCAGTACAAGAACATTTGGGCTTGGGAACTGAACAATCCAGTTGTTTACAGCGTTCCAAAACCATATTTTCATCCTCAGGGCGCAATTGTGTGGATTGATTTGACCAAGCAACGGGATGGAAAACCACTTGTCAAGCGTGAGCCAGAACAGCGCATCAGACGAGTGGTGAAGAAGAGACCTTCAACCCGTGTCTCAGTCAATCGGAAGAAAAATTGAATCAATGAGACATCTTTCACAAGGCAGTCATGATTCAGTGAATCTTTTTTTGTCCGGTCAAATTTTGACCGGACCAAAAAAGGCTCTCTCAAATGCAACGCATTCAATGACAGAGATTTAAATATGTAAATATCATCATTCTTGTTTTGTTTATTTGGTTGTTAGTGGCTGACTGCCGGAATGAAATATTGACACAACAATGCATCGTCATTGTCTGCGATGATTGTCCGATTGTGTGTGACATGATTCACTGGCTCACCTGCAATACACATTGCGCCTTTATTTGGTTGACTGGCCTTTTTGAGCGGCATTGCAAACAGTGTACATTGTCCGGGACTCAGTGTGAGTACAGCGATTCAATTTTCAACTATGCCCGTTGTCAACGCCATGTTGAAGTTCAAGCCAAGCCAGGTCAATGATTCAATTTGATAGTAGTGACAGTCAATTAACTCAATTTAAATGGGTTCAAGTCAAAACTTTGCATTTTGACATTGATTGACACGGCGCTGAATCGATGCTGCAAAGTGACACACTGTGGCGAGCGCGTCGTTGACTCGTCACATGCAGGATTGCTAGTGACTGCCAGTCACTGACTCCGAATCAATCGTTTTCTATTTCAAAATAAATGCTCAACAGATCAGATTTTTGATGACCAGTGAATTTGACAAATTAAATTTGATTCATTCATTATTCAATGGTTTTTCTTCATTAAGCGCATTGACTGCAAGGCGACGCACTCAGTGAGAGCGCTTCTTTTGACGCAGGGTTGCCACTGCCAGTGACTCAGTTTGACTTCATTATGATCTGAGGACTACTGTATTCCTGATTCATCATTTTTTGATTTGCATGTGAAATTTGCTTGATACTGGAGCTGCTGTTAAGGCAGAGGCAGCATCAGTCAGACTGGCAACTGGTAACTAATATCATTGTCTTGTAGTGTTCCGAAGGTGAAATGGCTCAAATGAAATGGTGAATCAATGCATGGCGTGAAATCATTGCAAGATCATGACTCACTGGAATCCAATGATTGATTGATTAGCAATAATAATGGCACGTAGTTTGGGATTCAAATGAAATCATCTTAGGATCAGGACGACTCACTGGAATCCTAAAAATTAATTAGCAAAAAGAATAATTGTATATAGGCGCAGCTTCTAAACTTATTTGCAATCGCAATACTAATAATGACTCGGCAAAATTCAGCAACATTTGAACTGAAATGAATTAATTAATGACCAAGGTATTGACTTGATGCCATCTGTCTCTTCTTTTGGCTAGCATTGTGAGATCATTTCCCGTTGTGTGGAATCATTCTCCAGCAGCAGCCACGACGATCAGTGCCTGTTTTTGGTTTTTGGCTTGCGGTGTGAGATCATTTCCCGTTTGTGTGGAATCATTCTCCAGCAGCCACAAACCAATCAGCGCCACGCCGCCCCAAAATTGCTGGCCAGATGGTGTTTTGACAGCGGATGACAATGAGAAGTTCCTGAAATGGCTTTTTGGAAATGAAATGCACAAGACGGACTTGACGTCTCTCTGTCCACGTTGGTCATGGGACAATGACAATAGCGCACTGCGCATGATGCCCTACTTCCTGACGATGCTCTATGACATCCGGCAAGTCAATGATCTGAAAATGATCGAGATATTGCGTTCAACATTTTCAAGGATCAACAGAATTGGGAAGCGCTTCATGGTAACCAGTGGCAATATGCATCCGAGATCCACGACATCAGAGCAAGTACCAAAAATGGGGGGGTTCGATACTATCGCCAGGCATCGATCAATGGCGCAGAATGCGATCTCAGGGTCAGCTTTGGAGGTGATGAGAAGTGGAAAAAAAACCTCATGTTTAAGAGCAGCCAAAGCTATGAATCATGGAAGCATGTTTGAAGAATGTTTGAACGCAAACATGAAAAAGAATTTTGCAAAGTTGTTGCAAGACGGCAATCAGTCCCGTTCTCCTTTTTTGGCTGCGAACTGGAACGCTTCATGTTCTGTTCAATGAATACCTTCACGCGGAGGGAAACTCAATCGAATTTCATCCTGACATTGGAGAATCATACAGCGAATTGGGCCCCATTTGCTCGTTCACATTCAAGAGTCCTGGAGAAGTATTTGATGGTGTTTCAAGTTCCAGGCGATGTTGTGGCCATGGCTGGTCACTTCTAGCAATTATTCGAGCACGCCGTGCCTGCCAGGCATGAAAGGATTGAAATCTCCGATCAGCAGACTTACCAAGGGGTGGAGGTTCACGGTCTGCCGCTGCATTGGGTTTCTGAGAGACTAGGTGAAAAAATCAAAGACGAAGATCCAAGACTTGACACTCGCGACCATGACTGGAGCTTTCGATGGAATTGCACTCTAAGGCGGCATCGGAAGCATTTTGGCCTCAACTGCAGGTATACGAGAGCAGCTGCGAATTTGGCGACGCAGCTGCAGCCGCCACCGAAGCCTGTGACTCCTGTGAAACTCCGGACACTTCCGGCGCAGACTCCGTGGAATACTCACATTGCAGCGCCAGTTGTTGCTCCAGTTGCTGCTCCATTTCCGGTCGCTGCTCCGGTTGCTGCTCAAGTTGCTGCTCAGGTTGCTCCTCCGGTTGCCACTGCTGTCACTGTCGTTTTGCCTCCGGGCATGACTCAGATGGGTCCAGTGATTCCTCCCAAGGCTGCTGACCTGTGTGTCCGTGATTCAGCGCCAGTGTCTAAGACGCTCGACCAGAGGCTCCCAGCGGTCCCTCTCAGTGGGCCCTGCCGCGTCAGGCTGCTGCCGCCCCATGTGATGACAGCGATTCAGCGCCAATGTCTGATGAACCATGCCGGGCAGATTCAGGGGAAAACGAACACATCCGGCACCTGTTGATGATTCGTCAGCGCCCAAGAAAGGAAATGTCCACTATGCCATGATGGTAGACATGCAAGTCGCAACTCTGGGCGCACAACGAACTGCAGACTTTTTGTCGCGCATTCAAATTTTTCAATCTCCGTATGCTCGAAATGCACAGGTGGACTTGATGACACGTTTCTTGTCAGACATTGTCAAGTTGGAACAGTCATCAGGGACGCATTGAAAGAGGGCATTGATTTGAGCTCAGGAGCATCCGCTCCAACCAACATGCTTTCTGACAAATGGCTGACATCTTTGAGTCAGAGCAGAAATATGATTATAAACAACTGTCGGCGTTGACGCAACAGACTTTGCTTGAAGAATTTCTGCAAGACACTCAGTGGGCGAATGTTTTCGCTCGCAATCTTTTGCCAACCAGGAGAGAGTTGCAGAGGTGTCCTGTGAAAGGTCAAGCTTTTGTCGACTGGTTCAGGCAACTGGGCAATGCTTTTTGACACCCAGTGTTTGAAAGAGCGTGGATGGCTCAAAATGCAATCCTTTATCCCTGATACCATCAACAGGCAGACAGTTCCCAGTCACTGAGCATGTCAGGGGCCCAGTGGTCCTTGAGACCATTGATTTTTCAGTCAGTGATTTGAATACATATCAGAGCGACGTCGACGTCCCACATGGATTTCTGCAAATCACTATCATGACTGCTCCACTCAGAAGCGTTTGCCAAGACATGGAGGAGGGCAGGGTGGAGCTATTTGCCACACGAATCACAAACATCCTGCAGAGTCTGATCTTCTTGATGGAGGCAAAAGAGTGAGAACAGCGACTGTTTCCTCAATCTGTGGATTGGGGATTTTGAAAATAAGAGGCAGAAGTCCGCATCAAGGAGTGTGGCTAACTCCTGAATGATATGCCGATGTGTGCATTGATTTCAGTGGACGCCATATTCATTGTGACCTGCAGACCAGTCAGCAATGACTCGCTGCAGTGGCGCCAAAACAAGGATGCCAACTGACAGTTCCGAGATGTCATTACTTAAATCATTGAGTTGAATCAGTCAGCCAATGACATGAGACAAAATGCAATCAATGTTGAGTTTGAAGCACTGTCATCGACAATTGGTGACACCATCATTGAGTGAGGTTTTGGTCGATCAAAACAAGTTGGGGCCTTAGCGCATTCATCATTATTAATAGCTTCAGTAATCTCAGACATTATTGCTGCTGCGCTTGATTTTTTGTTTGATTTGATTGACAATTGGTTGTGAATCATGGCACATTTCCATTGTTGCTCTCTTGGTTGCCTTGCTGGGGATTAAAAGCAAACAATCGCCAAACGCTACGCCAAGGCTTGGTCTCAGACTGTTGTCTGCGAGGCTTTCGACATAAGAATATCTCTTCATACTATTACTACTTTTTATTTTTTGAGAATTTGGCCTGCATTGTTGACACAGCATGCATGATGATTGGCTGTCCACACAGGACTTGAATTCTGTTTGATTTACTATTTGTCGATAGTTGAATTTTGATTCCACATGTTGAGTCAAGTCCACTGCAGGTATGATGTTGAACTCAACTGGACGCTCTGCAGGCCCGACAATTGCATGAGCGTCACTGTCAGTCAATTACTGTTTGTCAATATTTCAAGCAACAGCATCAGCCAGAGCTTGAAATGGCTTTGCTTGATTGATTTCAGTCGGAGCCGCTTCAATTCAAGTCCAGTCAAGTAGATTTGCATTCCGTCGAATGGAGCCTGATGAGTTGTTTCATCTTGAGAAAGGACCAGAATCTTTCTCATTGACAACTTTGATGATCAATGTTGGCTCAGCGCCAGAAACTGTGCCAGGCACTGTGGTCTTCAAGAAACGGCGCGAGGAATTCCATGTTGTGTACATATCAGACAGGCTTTGGTCGATGGACAGAAAGGTCATTGAAGAGTGTGACGAGTCCGGCGCTTTGAAACCAACGCTCAAAATGCTGGGGCTTGAATCCTTGAAGAATTTTGATGCTTCGCCACTCTGCTATGTCCTACAGAAGGACACAGAATCAGGACTGTGGATCATGTGGTTGGCAATGAGCTCCAGAAGTGATTCTGAGTCTGGTGAACAAGAAAAGCCCGAACTGACTTTGCTTATTCCACACAGCGAAACAAGGGCTTTCTTTTGGATAGAAGGGACGCGCAGCTTCGTCATCTCTGACTGGGTTTCCTGCCTGGAAGGTTCTAAGACCAATTCGTCATGGGCCGGCCATGCCAACATCGCGACGAACTTGACTGCGTGAGTGCGCATATAGACTTAGTATGGACCAGCAGCAGTAGGAATGAAGCAACTTTTCAGTTTGATTTAGGTAGCGCCTATTTTAAATTGACTCAGGCAGTCATCCATTTGGTCCAAGAGCTCAGCTGGTCAGTCACTGCACTCACTTTCAGAAGTTTCACTTGCAACCCAGACACAATAATAAGTCAATAACGGTATAAATAGACTTGGAGAAAAATAGTTTGATTTATTGCTGATTATTTTGCGTTACAGATACAGGCCGTTGTTGCTCCAGCTGCTTTGGGCGCTGTTAAAACTGTTGGGATCGAACTGCCGTGCATTTTGATGTTAGCGCGCACTGATTCCGACAGGCCATCATAATTTCTGCGCTGCTTGGGGCGATGATGCGCCAATTCGCGCACTGATTCCCACTGGAGTCACAAGTCACTGCCAAGGCCATGACTGTGTCTGAGATGATTGCCATTCATTCATTGTTATGTCATTTGACTCCCCCCCATTTCTGCTGTTGACATGGCCACTGTGAATTGCACTGACAGGGCAGGTTCAGTCTGTCACTGTGACACCACCCCAATTTCCAAATTTCAAATACAGCGTTGGACATTGTGAAGTTGAAAAGCGATCGCCTAAAGACAATGAACAATTCACCACTTGAGACTTCACTGCAGAGCTAAACGCCATGTCTTCCTACTTACTTGAATCAACTTGGCTTCAATGCAATTCAACAAGCGACTGTCTTTAGACTGTGGCTGGCTCAATCTTTCAGCCCTCTGATTCCGTCCATTGCTGCAGCTAGTGACTGACTCAGACCAAATTACTGACCGACCCTGGTGCCGAGGTGCGCTGATGCTTTGCAATTGTGTAAATCTGACTCGCGCAAGGTCGCTACAGAGCTGAGATGGCGGATGTTTTTTCCGAAGCAACTGCTGGTGACGATGCCCAAGTTTCTGCGCCAGACTCAGTGTGTGAGTCATGTCGATGAAGTTAATTGAGGTGCGCAGCATTCATTACTGCTTAGTTAATTTATGATAAATTAACTGACCCTCGCAATTAACTGATTGAGGTCGACGGCGACGCAGAGATGACCCCTGCTGACACCACCTGGGAGGCTGCTGCGCCAGAGTCAGCGCGAGCCAAATGATTTGCAGCATCAAATTTGTTCATTTATTATTTGATATTAGACTGTCACACAATTGGACTGTCTTATTTATGTCTTTGACTCATCATTGACGCTGTCCATCGTAGGTGGTTGCGGAGACGCCGCAGGCGGCGAACTTAGGATTTGATTGAACTTTGATTGATTTCGACAGGATATTATAGTTTGATTTGATTGAACAAATTAAATTTGCGATCTTACTGCTGAGCCTACTGTTTCTAAGGCTGAAACGACTGATTCCAGAGTTGTATCGTTCCAGATTGGCACTAAAGCGGCATATCGCTACGGCGCTGAGCTCAGATGAAACAAATGAACTGAAAAACCTCCATATGTCGAGGTCTAATAAGTTTAAATTATAATAATTTATCTGTGAAGCTGCTCAGGATGCCCTTTCCACTACACCTTCCTCAATGACACGAATGGTAAGCTTCACATCCTGCTGCCGGGCCCCTTCACAAGCCCTTCTCACGTGAGCTCAAAGGGGCCTGCGTATAGCCCGTCAGGTTTATGTCACACAGCTTCACCAAACCTTTACGGGTCTTACTTAATAAATTCATTCATGGATTGGCTTGATCACACACAGGTGGAATTGCTGCTGGGCAGCAGCAGCTCCACCACACCAGCCCCTCAAGGCAATGAGCACTTTGGCTCAACATCCATACAGGCGCAAGCTTTTCAATGCCCAGGCCACAGCTGCTAGCCAACGCATGCAAATTCATACCACACCTGACTGGAAAGGCCTGTCACAAAAAACCTAGCCAGAAGCACCAAATCAGATAGCCCAAGCAAGGCAAATAATCATCGACAACTGCGTATGCGACCTGACAGGAACCGCCTGTCAGACCAAATGCCAATCAGCAAACCTTAATGCAGGGCGGGGTGGGGTGGAAAAGAAAACAAAGAACAAGCAAGCAATAAGGGAAACTCCCCAAAGGACCAAACTTAAGGCAATCCACGGGCCCAACCAGGCTTGCCCCTAGCTGAAAAGGAATATTCACAAGACAAGGCAAAACCTGCAAGGAACAAACCAAAGTCAACCAGCATGGCATGCAAGGGGAGTTAGAGAGTGCGGTGTTCATGCGTGCAGGCCCACATGAAAACAGCACGGTTCGCATGAAATGGCCATTTCAAATACTTAGAGGGTTAACACGAAAAAACATGTTACATCTTCAGAGAAACTTCGTCGCAATTTGTTTTGAGACCTGGATCTGCGCAAGAAAACATGATTTGTAGAAGAACTGTTGGCTGGACGGTGTGACAGTTTGACAAATGCAATGTCTCGTCCTTGCGCCAGGTTGGCCCCAAGCGGCTTTTGGGATTTACATGCACCCTCAAGGATTTTGAGTGTTCTTGCTGAAAAATATATTTTGTTGTTCACCACCTCTACGTTGCAAATGTCAAATGCAATGTAAAGGCTGTTTCAGGAGCGCTGGGTTTCTGTTCTAGCGCTCTACAAATCTCTGCCCAAACTCATTGCAGCGGCATCAGGCGTGCCTTTGGGTTTGCTTGCCGCGATTCCTTGCTGCTCTGCAACTGCATGGTGAATTGCAGCGCAACTGCTAAGTGATGCGTGAGCACAGGTTTGTGTTTGATTGCTTTTGCACGTCTGAAGGAAGTCTTGCGCAAAAAATGGGACAGATTGCTTTCCATACTGTCTAGGAAGCCGTCCTTTGGTCGCTGAATATGTTCTCAAATCTCCTGTGGCTGCAGTGCTGGCTCATGGACCGAACTTGGCTACCCTTTGCCCAGAAATAACATATTAGCATCTTAGAGCACGGCAAGCACAGCAAACCCGCTGCCTGCCTTCTATTTCTTTTGCTTGGGGATCTGCTGCCTGTCTCAAGCTGCTTCTTTGCTCATGCCACTTCTTCATCAAATCTTGTTCCTGCCCAAAAATTGAGATTGCAAGACCAGTGGGCACGACAGGTTCTGGTGTCAATGGACTCTTTGGTGATCATCTTGGAAGCCCATGGCACGTTTTTATCCACACTGGAAAGGAACACCCCTGAAGTTCAAACCGTTTCTCTAATTTTTCATCGAAACAAACGAAAACCTTTCGGGAGGATTGATTCGTCCTATTTTTTGTGAGCCTAACCCGTCCAATTTTTAGAAACCGTTTGGTTGTTAATTGTGCCCTGCGCTGTGATTGAAATCTGCCAGCACCCAATGTGCTGAGCCATACCTTGCTGGAAAACCATTCCCTACAAAACCATGCCTAAGATAACGCTACAAGCTTCAAGCATCTTCAAGCCATCTCCAAAATGATGCACCATGAGTTATCATGAGCCCGGCCACTGAGATGGACGAGCTGCAGCAAAGTGCATCGAGCTGGGGCTGGCTACCACTTTTTGAAACGCAGAAGCATCCTGTTTTTCAACACCCTCAAATGCAACAAAAAACATCCCATTACCCCAGATTACTCCATTACTTGGGTTGGTTGCTTTTGCAGGACTATCATGCTTTTGGCACATCAAAAAATGGGGCCTGCACGGGGACACTCTTT
>VSDK01009055.1:192798-207393 GCA_009767595.1 Symbiodinium kawagutii | reverse complement strand
CCATTCGCTATTGGTATCGCCGGACGCCCCTGCTCTGATCCAATCATGCTGGACGGGTCCTGCTGCCGCTGTGAAAACTCGGGAACAAGCCCATCAATTTTCTTTTCGTCCGGGGCATCAAATTCTGCATCATCTTTCTTTGCTGACTTTGAAGGACCTTTCAATGCTCCCCATTCCACCTCAAATGGCGAGTAGCATTCAACCATTCAATGGGGCAAACATCCTGGTCTGAAGCCATGGAAAATAAAAATTCCAGCCGGCCTGCCAAAAATAGAAAGCTTCACTTTTTTCGACTTGGGGAGGTGACTCCTGCCAACTGAATCAGAACAAATGACTTTTGCCCACCGCCTGAGGTCTTAGCTTTGTAAACTTGTCAAGCCACAGGGGAAGGAACGCACGCAAGGTATCATGTCACAATTTCAGCGGTACAAGGCCCCCAAGGGTGACAAAAGCAGGGCGGCAATGAATGTGATCATCTGTTCCCACTGAAAGTGACGCTGCTACATTCCTCATGGTGAACTTTGGGCATCAAGCGATGGTAATATGAAAACAGTAAGGCAATGTAAGGCACGGTAAGGCACAGAGATAGGTGAAGTGGGCACCAGGAAGCACACGGCACTACGGAGGTGGCTGGCGTGCCGAAATGGTTTGAAAACACAAGGGTTGCCGCCGCAAAGCCATGCAATGCGCCATGTAAATACATGCAAAAATGTATACAAAAATACACGCAACGGCAAAAGTGGGAGTGAACACTGCTACATCGAAAGTGGCACGCCCTAACAATATACAAATAACAACACAAACAACAACCAGCACAGCTAGAACAATAATTATAGAATAATGACAACAAAGGCAAAGGCAACTGCGATAACGAAGATCATGGGAACGACAACAACGAGAACAACAACAACAACAACAACAACAAGAAGAAGAAGAAGAAGAGTCGCTCAATAAAGCCTCGCAAAAGGGGTCGACAGAATGCGTCGCACGCCGACAGAACAACAACCAAAATACACCCAACCGCAATAAGGACAAGAACGATCACAAGCGCCACCAAATCATCGGCAATCATACATCCTGTGCATTTCTCTTGCCCTTGTACACCGCCATTGTGCATTTCTGTTGTTCGTGAAGGTCAATGTTACGCTCATTATTCTTTTCTAATTATTTAAGCTTTCAGATATCAAAATGAAAACGTGAAGCTGAAACTATGGTAGCTCGTAGCCTTGTCTTTGAAGACTCAAGTGGCGACGTAACCGATTGCTTCTAGTCAAGGTGACCAAAACCACAAGGGCCCTTCAATCCCTTCATATCTCCAAAAACCAAGTTGTTGTCATGTGAAATCACAAGCTCCCGGATTGCTCCCGCGCCGAGCTTTAGGCAAACCGCGGCCGTGAGTGGTATGGCAAAATCGCCAAAAATCAAAACTATTCACACATTTTCTGACGTGAACAATACCCCCTTGTACATTCTGAAAATTTTCTAGCATGTACTCCGACCCATTCCCTGACATGCACTCTGGCATATATGTTCTGACGTACGTATGCTCTGACATCTATTTTGATCGTTTGGCTGGCATAATCATTCTTGTTCTGACATGTCTTGACAATTTTTCTTCTGACACATGATTTGGCATTTTCTCTGGCATATATCGGGAATTTAGTTTCACGCATCTTCACCCAGCATCATCTGCGATCAGCATGCCAAACTGCGGAAGCTTGGGAGGAATCCAGTGCGTGATACTGCCAGAGGGAAGTCTTGAGGAGCCCGAGGATCGGATCTTGACATCTATAAAAACGCCCTCAAACACTGATGGGGGGAAAAACGATGAGTTTTACAAACGACAAAGTTGAAAAAAACTCAAGCACTATCCGCAACAGCATGACAGTTTGTGTGCGGAGCCTATGTGAAGCACTTCCTTTCAGATTTATTGATGGTTGACGTGACTTGCTACAATGATATTTTTGTGGACAGGTAAGAATACCCATCCTGCGGAACAAGAAATGGTCTTCCGCACTGCCCGCGTCTCAACATTGCACACGACCCATCTGCGATCCTTCTTGCACCCTGTTATTCCCACCAAATGGAAACATTTTTTTCACTGAGCCCAATCTTAGATGCTGCGCCGGAACCTTCCGGAACCGGACGTGGACTTGAGGCTGAAGGGAAAGCATTCCAGCAATCGGACTCCCCCAAGACTATTGCTAAAGCAAACTCCAGCTAGCAAGCTAGCTTTCGTGATATGGATGCTGAAGCAAAACCAGCCAGAACATGCCAAAACCTTCCAGAAGCTGACAGGTGGATGCTGCACACGTGCTGGAACCCTGTCTCGAAGCTTCCCCGGATCGCTCCGGAGCCAATCTAGGGTAACAATGATTTGCCGTCGGGAAAAATTCCAAGCACGTTGGAACTTCACAAGACATCTGCGCTAGAACCTTCCGGAACCTCACCAGCTTTCTGCACACATCTGCACACGAACCCTCCGGAACCTCACCTTATCTGCACGGAAGCCGATAGAACCTCATCGGCTATCTGCATCGGAACGCCCCGGAATTTCTGCAACGGACCCCCCGGAACCTCAATATTATGCATCTGCACATGAACCCTTCACCGGAAACCTCTGGAACCTCACCAGTTCTCTTCATTAGAACCTTCCGGAACCTCATCAGCTTTCTGCACACATCTGCACACGAATTTACCGGAACCTCACCTTATCTGCACCGAAGCCTCCAGAACCTCATCCGCTATCTGCACCGGAACGCCCCGGAATTTCTGCAACGGAACCCCCCGGAATATTATGCATCTGCACATGAACCCTTCACGGGAAACCGCTGGAACCCCACCAGTTCTCTTCATCAGAACCTTCCGGAACCTCACCAGGTATCTGCACCAGAAAATCTTTCGGAACTTCATCGGCTATCTGCACCGGAACCTTCCGGAACCTCACCAAGTTGCTGCACCAGAACCCTGCGGAACCTCACTCTTTCTGCACCAGAACTTTCTGGAACCTGAGTATGCATGCACCTGCACCAGAACCTTCCGAATTCTTGTCCGGAACCAGGTGTTGAAGCTGCGCCAGATCGCACCAGAGCTAGTCTGGGCTAAAGACCCCATAACAAAGCGTTGCTGTTGGCTGTAGTCATTCAATTTTTTCTGAAACGAGTTTGCGGAGAATGATGAAAAACACTCAGAAAATTCTCAAAGGGGAAGGGCCGAGGTTTTTTTTAATCCGTTGTCACTACGGTGGAAAAGTCAATCTGCAGGAGCCTCTTGGTCTCAAGATTCTGCGCTTATGTTTTAAAGAAATCCACATCAAGCCAGTGGCAACATGAATATCCCACCCCACCCCCAGCCTCAACCCACAACATGGTGCTGGCATCGACCGCTCAAGGAGGTGCCACATCAAGTTCTACAAAAAGTAAACATCCTCATCCCACCCGTCTCCCCAAAAATGTGAACTTTCACAAGCGCCCTTGCTTCGCAAAAACAAAAACATGCGTTCAAACAATGAAGCAAAAAAAAATGAGAACGGAGAAGAGCTCTCATCATGGAAAAGTATAGGCATTGCAAACAGGGTGGGTCCTACCAGGCTGATTCCTTGGGTCTGGAAAATTCTCTCCGGTGATTTTGCCTTTTCAAACTCCACAAGAAAACAATTTCTGTCAGGACTCGCTGGATCAAGGGTTCGCAGGAAACCTTGTTGAAAAACCGAGGCATTGGCCATATTTAGAAACTCTGGGACTAAGCCAACGCCAAATTTCTCAAAGCTTCCTCCAAAAGTAAACAAAAACCGTTGTTGAAAGGAACTGGCTGCGGCCAAGAAGTGTAACATAGTTGAATTTGGAGAAAATACAGATCCTTCGCCCTCTGCCCATCTTTGGTGTTAGGGAGGAGGGATCGATCAAGCGAAAGCTGACGAGGTGATCGACGAAAAACGGTTGGCAAAGGGGCTGGATGACGGCTTTGCTTCTGAAAGGTAAAGCTATTTCCAGCCATTTCTGAAGTTTTGCTTCCGTGTCTTAGATGGGGCCATAAAACCTACACCTGAAGGTATCACTGTCCTGCATCCTCAACGTCAAAGGGAAGTTCACTTGGCACAAACTTTGCAGGTCTTTCACCTTCACAATCTCCGCCGCGCTGTTCACAACCCAGTAGAGTCTACCTTCAGCGCCAACTGATGCCCCAAAATCTATCTAACTTCAGCCACAAAATCTATCAAGCATTCTCCTATTTGCCTTCCCACATAGCGTTGCCATTTCCATGGGTCAGTTCTGCTATGTTCGGTTGTTTTCTGGGCGCATCTCTGCACGAATGGGCACCTTCGGCATCCAACGGGATCTGGTTCGAGAAAAGAATACCCTCCAGTTCCGACTTCCAATAGTCGTGGTACTCGACTGCAACCTACAAAGCAAAAGTCAAAGTTTTCAAGCAACGCTTTGCAACGCTTTAAAGAGTTTAGACCTTAAGTTAGCTTTCTAAATTTCAACTCATCACCGTGCATCAGATTCACTTTCATACCCTTACAAGCCTTACAACAAGGACAACTACAAAAGTCATAACATGGACAGCTGATTACAATTTCCTTGGAAGAGGAAAGTCTCTCTTTTGGATTCGAAATAAGCTGCAAACGGTCTTTGTGAAGGCAGACGTAGTCCTTGGAGCAGCCTGGAAACTGGCGCTGTCAGTGCCGCTAAGCAACTGAGCACTGTACAGTGAGCCAAGCCGATGCTAAAATGTCAAAGGTAGCCATTGAGTTCGCCTAATGCTGAACCAACTAGCTGCTCCTTTTTGGGTCCGACAGGGATTGAATGCAGCCTGGTTGCCTCAGTCTCAGGACTTATTGTCAAAGTTTCTTGCGATTCGTTGGCTTCTGGAGCCTGAATCATAGACCATCACACGGTCTGACATGAAAAACAAACAGGTTGTCTGAACCAAATGTTGGCAACATGTCAGCACCATCACTGCAGCATACTGCAGCCAAACCTGATGGTTGCTCTGATTGCCCCATCCCCTTTCTCCACTTTTTCTCATCTTTCCCCTTCTTGCCTTGATTTTTCTTTCCAGCACCGTGCTCTGAACTGTAGGATTTTCTGCCCAATGCTTCACCCAATCCATGAAAGCAGGATCTACCTCTGCAGCCTCTTCCACTTCCTCGAGACAGTCAGTAGAAGTCTCCATGAATTCTCCGACTTAGACTTCTTTCAACCGTCAACGGCCCTACAGTGGCCCTACTGTGTCTGATGCTGAGGCTATGGCAATTTCCACTTCAGGAGAGATCTTCACAGAGGATATACGACTTTTGGACTCGTTCATTGTGAACTTGTAGAGGCCGTATGCCATGAGTGCAAAGATCCCCGCACTGCACAAAAAGATTAAGATGAAAACAAAGACCAGTACTGTACTCAGAATCGCGTTATCTGCAGGCGTGTCAATGGTCATATCCAAAGTTGTAGTCGTGAAAACGGGACAGACGTTTGTCACAAACCACTCCAATGAAGATTGGCCCTTCAAGCATGTGACGCTCGTCATCTGGTCCGGAAAACCTCTACAAATTGCTCGACATTCCTGTCCTTCTCCAGGTTTTGTACAGTTCCAGGTCTTGTCCTTCTCTGGTGGCTCTGGCAGGAGCGACTCGTTGCAAGAGATCACATAGACAGGAGGTAAGGGCGGGATCTCAAAGGTTGTGTACGTCGGGTACGTCCATTCCACAGTGGTTGTTGTGGTACTGAGCTCGACTGGAAAAAAAAATGCAGTGAAAGATGTTCCATTGCCATCTGCCTCGTAGATCACACAAGAAACCTCCACATCGTCCCAATAGACAGGTCTCTGGACCTCCACACCATTCATGATCCAAGCTTGTTCCATCTCCGACCACCTGATCTCTGGCACGTGCCAAAGCCTTTCTCCGCCATGCTGAAAAACTAAGGAGAATCACATATTACAATATATAAATATATATGATAATAATTAGTCAATCGTCTAGTAAAATTCATGATACAAAACAATGACAAATTATGACAAATCAGTAAATTGGCATTTCATAAATCATAATTCCGAAGATCTTCAACCATGTCCGTCTCGCTTCTGACAACGTAACTGATGAAAACAAGTCACCGAGCACAAGCAACATCCCACTCAAAACCACGAGGTGGCGCACGTCGCGCAGGCAATGCAATGCGCCTTGGCAATAAAAGGAACATATGAAAAGACTCAAAGGCTTCCATGATTCACAAAGGGACATGTGAAAGTGGCAAAAGGCTTTCACTAATCCACCTACAGGTTCGCTGATGTTCACTGACAAAGTCCGACAAGTAACCCGAGTCGAAGCGTTCTTTCAAGGATCGTTTCGTTGAAAGAAAGAGGCAAACCACACATGTCGAACTCAAGGACGCCAACAGTTGCATCTGTTGACACATATTGGTTCATGCCCTTAGAGCCACTGGCCCAGGTGTATGGATTGCTTCTAAGCCAGTAGGTAGCAGTGATCGCAACATTGCCACAACTCTGTGCTTGAAGGCGTCGGCTGCTTTCCCGTGAAGGGAAAGTTTCCCGTGAAGGGAAAGGGTTTGGTGGCATGAAGAGTCGATCAGACGTCAGTCCACTGCTCGACAGGGCAAAAGTCGAACTAGAAATCAGCTGCAAGTTGACCCCTTGAGGCCTCGAAAGTGTGTTGAGCGCACCACTTAGAAACTTAGACTCCCCAACTGAAAGCTTTGCGTGGGCTGCAGTTGCCACTTTCGATGCAAGTCGTTCCATCTTCTCTGTGTATTTGGTCGACTCGAGCAATGCACCGGGTTCACTTTCGGTTTCACTGGGACTACGGCGCCGACCTCCTTCATTAAAGGTAGACACGGCCTCCAACATGGCAGTTGCCACCGTGGATTCGACGCCAGCTTCAGGACTTTCCAAAGCCATTTGACAGAGATTTTCTAAAAGATCCGCTGCTCGATTCAGTGAGTCGCTCTGCAAGTCACTCTGCAAGTCACTCTGTGAACTCTCTGCGTCGACGGTTGCGACAAGAATCTGCGTCATCTTTTCCAAAGCTTCTGGTCTCGGGTCAAGGATGCCAGTTGCAACCTGTGCAAAGTAACTGAAATATTTGAAATAATCTGAAAGCATCACAAGAGACTACAAGATATCAAGACTGTCAAAAGCAGGAGCCATGCTTCACAGCTTTCACAGATCCGTTCGAAGGGAGAAATTTTCAGTGCCTCTAAAGCAGTGAGCAGGGAAGCCGTTGGACTTCGGCCGTCCCAATCCACATCAGGCGAGGCAAGAAGCACGTCTACCGAGTTGATGATCTGCTCAGCATCACCGGCAGCATAGCTGGCCTTGTCACAAAATGTCACAAAAGCATTCAAAAAAAATGAATCAATTCACTCAATTCAATAAATTCAACGAGTTCAAATGAAATTGAATACATTCACTCAATCAAGTCTTTTGAATGTGAAAAATGAGTCAGCGAGTGTTCAGCACGCAACTATGGAAGTCTCCTACGAAAACACACGCAATGCTTGGCTATCCGCTCCTCCAACAGTGTCATTCCGTCGGTGCTATTCTCGGGCTCCACCACTACAGGACCCAACACCGCTGCGATGCCCTGCAGAAGATGGACAAAAAGCGACTTTGGCAACTGTAAAAAACATGAAATAAACACAGTGCCGTTGTGTTTTCGGTCATTTCTATCTAGTTTAAGCGGCGACTCAAAACACACACGCGCGCACACACATATCAAAATGGAAACATGTGCAATGAATACCTCACCCGTGCTTGAAACGCGAAACCGATCCGCCTCACCGCCTTGCACGTCCCTTGCTCGAACAAGGATGAAATATGATCCCGGTGCCATGAGCAAGTTGTCCACTCTGTTGTTACCGACCTGGGAGCTCACGTGACAACAAACGAAGGATGAAAAGAATGTACCACAGCGGTGATGCAACCTGAGGGCAGCACCGTCTGGAGAACAAAGCCTCCTTGCTTTCGGAAATACAAAGGGCTGGACGAGTTTTTCCAATCGATCTCTGGAATGGACTCAATGGACCAATCGAAGTCAGTTGCAAAAGCAAGTCCACCGTTCCCATCTGCAAAGACTTCAGATTGCAATTGCTGCAGTGGAAAACGAACGAATGAATAGCTCAAAAGGTTCTCTTGCTCATCTGTCCACCCGAATGAACTGACTGAGAACGGAGTGACCAGTCCCTCACCCGAGCGCGGCACAAGCTCAATGAGACCGTCACGAGGAGGAGCATTGGTCAGAAATGGAGGCGACTCAAACACTGCGGCCGCGCCACGCAAATCCCAAAGCGAAGTCGGGCCGCTTCCCTGACAAACAACCGATGCTTCGACATGTTCAACTGATCGAATTCTTTAAACTCACTTCGCAACCGAGCCTGGTGCTTCACCCAGTCAGATCCCTGGGAAGCCACTAGCGCAAATGTATAAACCTCTCTCGGCGATAGCAAATCTCCTCGAAATTCTTGACTGGAGACTTCAACGAAAGTCCCCAGGGAATACCTGGTGGGCCGAACAGAAGAGACAACTTCCAAAACATAAGCCCACCAAAGCAACGAATCATCGTGAATCATTGTGCATGCCCAACCCTGGAACCCCTGCAAACCCAGCTTCGCAAGTTCCTAAAAAACAGTTTGAAGTCAGGGCGCACGCTGGTTTCCAATACAGCGAGAATCAAACCGGCTTGAGCGAGCACCCAGTTCCATGACCAATCTGGAATAGGACATGAAGTAGTGCCAGATATATGAGCAACTGCGGGACCGATGTTGCTGCCCATCGAGACTTCAGCGGGCCCTTCAGCAGTGCCAATCCAAGGAACTTTCAAAGTCACGAGTGGCAAAGTCCTGCCACTCAGGCGTATGACCCACCATGCCTCTCCCGCAGGAGACTCGATGCTCTGCCCAGCAGTGCTGTTTGAGAGATCCACGGGCCGAACCTCAGGCGTAAGTGGCTGATTCTCAAGAATGTTTTTCAAATTTTGAACGACAATTTCGCCTGAGAGAGGGGACAAAAGCCCGCAGCAAGGTGCAGAAAAAGAAAGCTGCTTGCAAGAAGCGCTGCAAAGCGGGCAGGTGAAGGAAAGGCGGAGGAGGTTGGCAGAGGGCAGAGGGGGGAGCAAAGTCTGGAAGGGGGAAAGGTGGGATGAGCTAAGAAAACAAGGGTAAAAATACAAGCGAGCGGCAGGGAACGTCTGCTTTCGCAAGCTCAGAGGGCAAGATTCTAGGCACGCATGGATCGCATAGATGGAGGGAGGGATGGAGGGATGGACGGATGGAGGGAGGGAGGGATGGAGGGAGGGATGGAGGGAGAGATGGAGGGAGGGATGGAGAGATGGATGGGCGGATATGAAGATCATTATATCCACCAAAAAAAGGGCACACCTACCCCTCCCAACCCGCTAAAAAAAGGGCATGTGCGGGAAATCATTGCTGGTGATGTGTCAGTACACCTGTCGAGGAAAAAGGTCTTATGCACATTTGTCACATTGATCTACTGTGAGTCACAGAACCATTTTCCACTTGCATTTTCAGTTCCTGTTTCAAACTGCTTGCCTTCACCTTGAAGGTGTATTGTCCTTCCTCCAGCACATCGCCCTCTATCTGCAAATGTGGCTGCTCTGTCCAGTCATCAATGCTCACGTTGCACTCCTGAGCATCCAATAGTTCAGTTTCGTTGAGCCCGGTCAAAACGCCCACAAAGCAGGACCATGAAAACTCCAGGCGAGAGAAATCTTTCGGCGCTGAAGCCTCACTGCGGCACACTTCAAAACAGGCCCAAGGACATACAAAACAATTGAATTGAATACAAAAGAATTGAATAAAATGATTGGTTGCAATTCAATAAGCTAAAATGCAAACAGTAGCCATACCCTTTCATACCCTACCTCACATCTTGACCTGTCGCCCAGTTTTTGGGTTGAGAGCAAGAAAACCGAGGCACGTCATACGACTCATGCGCACTGAGGTTGAACGGACAGGTTGCAGATACTTCGGAAGGACCTGTGATGATCGCCACCGGCCTCAGGGCAATTGTACATGGCGTCACCCAAGTTTCATGGCCATGGGCTTTGTTGAGGGCCTCTTAAGGGGGTAAGGACGACCTCGTTATAAGCAGAAGTATAAGCAGAGCGGAAAGTAAAGGAACAACGCGGAGAACGCGGGATCCAACATGATCCAACAAGAAATGCACAACCAAAGTACAACATACAAGTAAGCAAAGTAAATACAAAACTTGGTGGCTGTTAGATGGTAAATCAATCATTTGCCAAAAACACTAAAAAGCTAAGTTCATAGCTGTAATCCACCCAGAAAACTTATTCTGCTTGATCTGAACCTTGCCTTAGGCGCTCACGAACATTGACCGTGAAAACCACCGAAGGCTTGTAATCGCTCGAACCTTCATATCCCTCAGGGCGGTTTAGGAAATGGCGGGCAGGACAGAAACGTTATCAACATCATCGAACTCTGCAGAAAACAACGTGGTTTTTGATGTTGGTTTCATTTGGCTTCAAAATGCATATTTTGAACGCCTGGTTTAACCTCCATTTTTTCATTTCACACCTGCGAAGTGGCGACAGCCCTGAACTTGTGACTGCTGCTGGGTTGAAAGCTAAAGGCAGATAAGCGGACCGAACCCGGTCGACGGTTCTGGTCGCGAAATGATGTGTTCTCAAAAGGTATCCAAATAGACTCCACACAGGGCCTTGCAATCCACACCGAGATGTTGCCATTTGATTCGTTTGAAGCGTTCCAGCTGCTTGAGTCGTTCGAGTCGTTCATGTTATGTGAAGCATTACTAGCATTCCACGAAATTTCCATGGACGTTTGTGGCACTTCTTCCATACATGTTGTCGTATTCAGAAGCAAATACTCCCACTGGACGATGAGTTCGCTGGCAGCGTCAGCTCTTGAATAGTTGATGCATCTAACTTGTGGGAAGGAATCCACTGCCATCTCGACCTCCTCAAAATTAAAAATGTAAAATTCCTTCAAGGATGCAGGCGCAATCTGAAGCAATGGCGTGCGCACGTCCAAAACCTGCTTTTCTGTGAGCGAAAGTAACAGGAAAAACAAAACCACCATTGGCAACAGGTCCAGCTACGTAGGCAACACGATTGTTTAATGCAACCAGAAAGCCATGACCAACACAAAAATTGCATGGGTTTACAATTTACAGCATTGTTGGATCAAAAATGAAAAGGACATCCAAAATCAGCAAAGTGAAACTGAGTCACCCAACAAAAGGCTCACAGAACACCCAAGCAGCCGAGACAGCCAAATGAACAATTTCACGCGAGTCTGTGTTGTTTCACCACTCAACTGTCTCGACAACTGATATGAATCCATGAAATTGCGGGAAGGCGGATGTTGATTTCAGATAAAATCCGCCGGCGCCGAAGGTGCCGGGCGTGTCTTTTTTCAGAGGCCACTAACAATCAGTGGTGCAGTTTTCGCGTGTCTTTGGTTTGTTTTAAATTCACTTGTTGTTGGGACAACGTGCCGTCAACATGAACCCTACATAAGTCCAGGTTGGGGCCAACATGGGATACAAATGGACATCGAACAAAAAGTGCCCAACAAGGGACCAACACGGCCTGAAAATGGTCAAAATGGTTCCATGGCCTTAATATGCTGCAAGATGTGCCCCGCACAGCGCCCAATTGCGAGAACGTGGGCCCAACATGCGACCAAATGTCCTGCTGTTCGAAGGATCATGTTTTTTTGAACGCGTTTTTCGTGCAAAATTGACGCAACAACGCCCGGATTTGAACCCAACATAGCCCAACAAAATCCGAAAACCCAAAATGGACCAAATGCGTTGAAAATGGGCCACTGTGGCCCCAATGTTGCCCGAACCTGCGGTAACATGCGACAACATGTCCCCAACATGAGGCCCAAAACGCCAACATGGACTCAACGAGCGACTTCTTTGCACGTCCCAGGCTGCGTTAACGCTATAATTTCTTCTACGAACCCAAACCAGCAGCAAGCAACACGGCAGCGCGCTTTTTTCTTTTTAGAAAATACACATGAACCACGCAGGCCATGCAGGCCAAGCGGGGCACGCAGGCCAGGAGGGACAACACCCCTCGCATCCCAAACATTTGCCGTTGTCCAACCACCCTTGCTCCCAAAAACACCGCGCGAAGATTGCAAACGCAGTGCGACAATATACGAAAGAGGCCGTCATGGCGGCCCTCACACGCGCGCAGCAGGCCTGGAAGGGGTGAATGTTTCCGGCGACTGTGAAGGATTCCTGCGCAAAATCCCCCAACACCTTAAGCACAACGGCCTCTGGGGCGCATGCCCGGCCAAAACCTCAGTCTGTAGCTTGACAGCAGCGTGATAAACACAAATAATCCGGTTGACAACTGCTGCAAAAGCACTGGGCATGACATTCGAAGCGCGCAAGCCTTCTCCTACTTCAACTTAGCAACCGATAAATGAAAAAGTAACACGGGGCAAACAAAGAGTCACACAATCTAAACGCTGTCGCGACAGGCTGTCCAAGCAACCTGCTGCAAAGCGCCGAAAGCACTGACAGCGAAACACAGGACCAAACCCCCTACCCAAACTCATCAGGCATCAAACATTCAAGCAGCATTACACCTTTTTCAACGCTTGCAAGACCCCATTGGCTATTAAATTACACCAGCATAGACCCCAGATAGCGGGCGCATTGCGCACAAGGATTTCCAGGGCGTGTACCATAAACAAAGGAGATAAGGGGAGAGACAAGCGTGAGCAGCGGCAGAGCAGCGGCAAACAAAGCGCCGATCCAGAGCCACAAGGGAGACAAAAGGAAGACAAAGGGAGACAAGCATGAGCAGCGGCAGAGCAGCAGCAAACAAAGCGCTGATCCAGAGCCACAAGAAAAACAAAAGGACACAAAGGGGAAACCAAGGGGAAACAAAGGGAGACAAGCATGAGCAGCGGCAGAGCAGCGGCAAACAAAGCGCCGATCCAGAGCCACGAGGGAGACAAAGGAAAGACAAAAGGGGGACAAAAGGGAAACAAAGGCGAGACAATGGGGAAACAAAGAGGGGACAAAGGGAAGACAAAGGGGAGACAAAGGCGAGACAAAGGGAGACAAGCAAGAGCAGCGGCAAGGCAGCGGCAAACAAAGCGCCGATCCAGAGCCACAAGGGAGACAAAAGGGAGACAAAGGGGAAACAAAGGAGAGAAACAAAGGCGAGACAAAGGGGGACCAGCATGAGCAGCGGCAGAGCAGCCGCAAACACAGCGCCGATCCAGAGCTACAAGGGAAACAAAGGGGAGATAAAGGGAGACAAGGGGGAGACAAAGGGAGACAAAGGGAGACAAGCATGAGCAGCGGCAGAACAGCGGCAAAACAAAACGTCGATTCGACGCCCTGCCGTTGAGAAGTAAGAACCCCTTATAGCTTGTCAGCTATCTGGGGAAAAAATGCTGGGCAACCCTGCACGAACCTTGGCCCCAATTCGTCACGACAACAACTATTGTTGATAATCCCGCTTGCAAGACCCCATTGGCCAGAACAACCCCGCACGGCAACCCTGCGCCAGGAGCTGGCACCTTCGGCCACCAGAGATCATTGCAGACTGCCCCTGGGCTGACCCAACATGAACTCCACGCAACAGCTCTGGTCGCAAATTGCCGCAGCCAAAAAAGGAATACCTCTCCCTGTCTAAGCACCTCTTGGCAACCGCGATGCTCACAGGGGGGCCGCTGCGACCATCTGACGTATCCTTGGTGTAATTTCTTCAGAAACCATTTTCTAACACAATAGCTTTGCGCAGCACACCTGAAACCCCATTGACCATCCAGGAATCAACAGATTCAATGATTTCGCTCATCTCTGAAGCCACCGAATCAACAGAAGCACGGGAACTCACATCGGAGTATGGTTCTTCATCCTCCCCGCTCGAGCACTCGGTGGCAGCATCAGAAGCAACCATTGGCGCGGAGGCTGCTTGGAGCCACTGCAAGCCGCGCTCCAGGGGGACACCAGATTTCGGGGGGGCTGGGGGGAGCCACTGCAAGCCGCGCTCCAGGGGGACACCAGATTTATGGCAGATAGCACTGCCCGCTCGCTGACACCGCAACTGCCCAACGGTCTCATCTCGCGAATATTTGAGCGCACAACTTGAACCCCCGGCTGTTTGCGGTGACCCTGCGCTGCGCGATCGGAAGCATCGACTTGAAGCTGCTGGGCCCGTGCCAGGACTGGGCATTTGAGGCTATGCAGAGAAAACACGCAAGCCGCCTCAGCCTCCAAACCGGCATAAGCAACCAGGCAACGCCTGAATTGCGACAGCATCAAGGTGTAGGACAGCGGCTTGCCTCCTCTAGATAGCAAGAAGTCACGCTGCGGACATGCCTTTCGCATTTCGCAGATGGCACACTTCGTCAAACAAAATCGAGCCCCTATTCCGGCCCAACAACCGAAAGCCATACCGCTGGCAGAAGATTTAGTGCGCCAACATGAACCTTTTAACTCTTCACTGGTCAACTGCAAAGTCTGCAAATTCATCCTCTGGGCATCCGACCAACGGAGGCTAGCCCAAACCATGAGCAGAATAGAGGATAGCAGCAAACGCTCTTC